>SNQJ01S0117242.1:25579-53301 GCA_010110895.2 Picea sitchensis
AACTCAACTAACTTTGTTTTTTGCAGCAAACTGGTGGGAGTCATTTGGCAGCCATTGTCCTCAATTGAAAAAGTTTGCAGTTAGAGTGTTGAGTCAAACTTGCAGTGCTTCTGGGTGTGAGCGCAATTGGTTTGTCTTTGAGAGGATTCACACGAAGAAGAGAAACCACTTAGAACATAAACGATTAAATGATTTAGTCTTCGTGCAGTACAACCTCTGGCTAAGGCGCAACCAATTGTTGAACAAAAGACCCGATTCAGATCCTATTGTGTTGGATGATGTTGATCCAACTTCAGATTGGGTAGCGGAGACTCACCCACCAAAGTTTGATGTTGACCATGATTTGGAGATGGAGTTAGCAGGGCATGTTCAGATGGATGCAGATCCATTATTAGGGCCTCGCGGTCCGATTCCAGTGTCAGACATGGCAGCCCCTATTGCAGGCAGGCGTAGTCGCTGTCGTATACCTCGTGTGCCTCGTCGCGGTCGTACTCGTACTACTATAGCTAGTGCAACTTCAGAGTGTGTAGTCACAAATGTCCCTGATGGTGATGAGTCTGAGGTCGAGTTCGAGTCCGAGTCCGAGTCAGATGATGATGTCGAGGGCGAGGATGCCCATGCCATTTCTACTTCTAGCAGTAGTGATGATTGATCATTGTTCATGTTGATCAACGAGATAGTGACTTGTAGTCTTGACTCTTGCTAGTATGTGTTTTGTTGTTGTGGTCTATAGAGGACCAAAGCCATTTAGAGCCTCCTTGATTATGTATTTATGTTCCGATCTCTAGATATGTATTGCACTTGGTGCCATTTTGATATATTCATGAACATACTTTGGATATGTTGTCTCTAATTGTCTCCAATGCTTTGGAAACATGATTTAAAATCTTAAAAATATATTTTTTCGTTAAAATTTAAATTTTTTATGTATTTTTTAAAAACCCAGTTCATTGAAACCGGTTCGACCGGTTCAGGTTGGACCCTCGACCGGTTCCGGTTTTTAAAACTGTGGAACATAGATATCTTATCTCCTAGTTGCTGCCCACCAGAACAATGCTATCATACCTCAGAGCTGTTGCCTTCAGAAATAGTGAACTGATGTGTTTGAGGGGCGTCTTCCCCCCCTCTTCTTTATATAGGATAGTTTTTAGGTTAGGTGAGTTAGGTTAGGGCCGCCCCTAGGTTAGGACCGACCTAGGTTAGGATAGGGCCGACCTAGGCTTGGTTAGGGCCGACCTAGGCTAGGTTGGTTAGAGGAGGGCGGTTAGGAGGAGGGCAGCTTGAAGGAGGGCTGCTTGGAGGCCAACTTTCCAAGTTAGTTAGAGGAAAAATATCCTCTGCAGCTGCATAAAATTTAACACCTTTTCTATTGTACCATCCTACGAGCTATGGGTTGACCTGGCAAATCCATTGGTATGCTTGGGAATAATTTGGGAGGAGTACAACATATGGAGGAATAAGTTGGGGCTTGGGAATGTTGGAAGATGTGAGGTCTTCATGCCAAGGGTCTTGAGACACAAGAGGAAATACCATGGCACTTAAAGAGACACTTTGGATATGTTTTAAAATTTAAAACCTCTTTCCATCCCTTAGTTTCCTTAATTGAGTGAGTGTCGATCTTTTACAAATTTATATTCTTTCCTTGGAATGGCTGTGTTTGCGAGCCAATCTGGTTAGAGGTCCATTTGACATGAGCGAATTTGTAACTTCAATTGTTTCCAAAGCTATCATAATTCTTGAAATGTTGCTTCCTATTTCCCTGGATGAGATTTAAATATTCCAAGGTAGTCCATTATTAGCTTTGAGTAGCTCTCAATGTTGATGTTTTTGAATCCCAGTTTTAAGCTTTCTTTAATTCCACAAATCAGTGCAACTTGCACTTGGTTATTGTATTTATGGTCTAGGAACTGGTAGATGACCCCTCTCGTATTTCCTCTGAATACATTCCCTACTTTGACCATCCCCAGGTTACCTTTAGAGGTTCCATCAAAATTATATTTGATCCACCTTGGAAGGGGTGGATTTGATCCAATATGGGGAGTACACTTGCAGAATTAGTGCAATCCTAAGTTGCATGATACGGGGAAATGGAAACATGTATCCGAAACGGAAACATGCTGGAAATGTGACCCCTAAAACATTAGGAAATGGGGAAACACGATATATATATATATATATATATATATATATGTTGAAGCTTTGAAAGAAAGCATTTAACATTATGATTCAGAACACAGATTCGTGAATAAATGAGCAAGAGCATTTAAACGAGAAAGATAAAAGACATTTTACAAGTGATGCATAATGGAAGCTGTAATATCCAAAAACAGTCTTTATTGTTTATAAATGAGGCTATATATCCAAAATTAGCCTTTATAAATGAGCCTTGAGGCTACAATGCTACATGTATGAACTATGAACAGTGAACATAAAAATAAAATATGAGCTAAGCTAGTAAAGCCTAATAGTCATCATCCTCATCTTCATATTCATCATGGCAAATAGAACAAGATGCATGTTCAAAAGTGAAATGTGGATTGGTAGAAGTATTTCCAATTCCACTTCTAGGTTCTTCAAGATTCACTGCAGCAAGAGAGGTGTCCAAGTAATGGAATTCTGGATCCACATTCCATCCACTACTATGTTCTGGACCCCTATGAGATGCAAGGCGAAAGTTGGAATGCACATAAACAAGATCCTCAGCCTTCTGCAAACCCAACCTGTTGCGCTTCCCTGAATGAATAAAACCATAGGTACTCCAATTTCTTTCTGCTGATGTAGAGCTTGCCACTTCTGAAAGAATACTAATGGCAAGGCTTTGCAGATGTACACCATTTGCTCCATGACAAATCCACCATCTAACTGGAGAGAAATTGCATATCCATTCCCATGAACCACCACCAGGAATTCTTGAATCCTTTGTAACATGCCTCCAAAGAGGATAATAGTCAGTCCTCTTGTTGGCCCTGGGCATTGGACTAGAAGTACCTTGGTTGGAAGCCATTGCTGCTGCCATTGCTAAAAAAAAATCTGCAATAAATAAAATGAAAAAGGAAATATTAATTGTTGGGTATATGTTATATTCTTTGCACGATTAGCCCCATGCGCTGTATGTTGTGCTGGGAGAAAGGGGGGCCTGGGGGTTGAAGCCCCCAAAATTTTTTTGGGGCTGTTTTTGGTCCGTTTTTTGGCTTTTAAAACGTGTCGTATGGACTCAAACGTGCTGTACGGATGCTGAAACATGTTTCAGTCCATACGAAACACATTTCCTAAACATGAAATGCATTTCGTACGGATTGAAACATGTTTCAACGTTTCGGTACAGAAACGTGCCTGGTACCGGGGGTGTGTGTGTTTCCTGCAACATAGACAGAATATTTTATATATTGACTTTCCTGTGAAATCTATTTAAGATACTGTTGCTGAAATTGTTTATTATTAGTTTGAATATTGTACCAATGAAGCTATTGCCTGTTTTAATTTTTTATGTCTGAAAATCTTATTGTGACAAAAAATTGGTAAACTGCAGTTCGAGATAATTTGAGGGCTGCCAAAAAGGAATTTGACAAAACTGAAGATGATTTAAAATCTCTTCAAAGTGTTGGTCAAATTATTGGAGAAGTGCTTAGACCACTTGACAATGAACGATGTGAGTATCTTATCTCTCGTGCTTCTGTAATTAAAGCAAGTAGGAAAGATAAATGAATTTGTCATGTATTATGAGAATAGTTATGATCTGTAAGGAATGATAATTGTCTGCTGGCCAGTTCCGGTTGTTCACTCACCAAAAAATTACCATTCAAATATCATAATGTTGGCAATGGAAAATATAAACAGATAAGTCAATGCGGATTTTCTGTTTATCACAAAATGGCGAGTTCAGTTTTAGTTGCCCTGTTGAAAGGGGAGAAACTGTCTTGCTTGATAGCAAGTGGGAATATTTCAGGAATTTCTGAGTCCCCATTTAAATTTGCATTTCAATTTAGTTATATATTTCTCTGATACTATTGTTGCATGATTTGGGACTTTGCTATTGATTGTCATTGATCAGGGTGCAATTAGAACAATATGCTTTAAGTGCTTAGGATTACACATGGCTAACTTTCAGTGCTCAATACCATAGAGAGTGTTTTAGTATTCATTGTCTACTTTTCTCATGCAACACAACTATACCTCTGTCATAATATTATCCTTGACAAGTATACATGGTTTCTTATTTGTAATTTTTAGGTTTATATATGCATTATGTACAATATATGAATGCAAATAAAGAAAGAGGTCTGTTTAGGCTATCATTTAGTTCCGCCATTATTTAAGACAATCGAAACTCTGTCCATCCGATATTTACCAGACAATAGTGCTAGATAACCATACAGGAGTTCGGTGATAATTTGGATTGTAGTAGTATTGGTCACTTCAAAAAGAAAAATAGTTTTATGTATAAATGCAGATAAAAGTGTATTTTAGAAAACTATTTTCTGAAGATGCACATTGTTTTTTAACTATATATATTATTTTATTATACAATCAAATACTGTATAAATTGTGCCGATTATGCACAAAATTCTTGTTCATATTACAAAATCTAGCATTCCTGGTAGCTCCCCACGTTGGAACTTATAAAAACCAAGAAATCTCAGCTTGGTCGCAGTGCTTCATATGCAGAAATGTATGATGATGTGAAACACTTTGTTAAAATCTGGTAGTGCCAAAAGCAGGGCCTCTGTTATCTATTTCAGCTCAAAAATGTGTTCTGCTAATCCCATCCCTATTCTTATCCCCACCTAACCTGTAGTGATTCTACACTTGGTCAGGGCCTTATTAGGGAGTTTATACATTTTCTTTTGCAAACAATTACTGAAGACTCAATACTGTTATAAAGGATTTGTACATCTTGAATGTTAAAATATTGCGGAATCTTGGATCATCTGGGACCTGGGTGTCGATACACTATAAAGATGTTGTGGTGCCCTGAAATGTCATCCATTTAATCTGACTTCCTTTAAGGTATTGATTGCACTGCCCAGAAGTTGTCATGTGGGTGGATTTGTTGAACTTTGGTAATGAGCATTCATAAGTGAGACAAGAAATATTGAAATATTTATTTCATTGATGAAGAAGTCAATTGATACATTGAGGTTGATGCCCTTTTATTCATTTATTAGGTAGTTGTACAACCTAATTGACCTAACTTCCTATAAACTAACCACTAATTACCTTTTTATCAAAGCCATTACATTTAATACATCATACTAGTCATTTAACCTTTTATTAAAGTAACCATTACATCGATACATCATACTATAGAACTTCTACATTATTGAGTATATTGGAGCATTATATTCCAACATCCTCTCTTAACACTACAATATCAAATCTTGATTGATAACAAAAACATAAAAGAAAATTCTTAAGTAACTTCACTCCTCCACAATTCTGGAATCATTCAGGAACTGCATCGAGTTGTCTCTCCTACTCTCATCACCCCGGTAAGGGTAGAATTCCCGTCCTTCCAAATCTCTGTAATTCCTGAATTGCCAAACTACTTGGACAACAATCCATGCTGAGTTAAACCTTCTCTGTTTCCCCTATGTCTTGAAGAGTCAACCACTCAGAGCAAGTATTCATAGTGAGTTTTTGTCATCTTCATCTGTCGCCTCCATTGTTTCACTGGGAGTCTGGGACAAAAGTGTTTGTTTCATTTTCTTTAGGGGTAAATAAACTCATCAAAATAGCTCGACATGTACAGATTTCACCTATATTCTGGATAAACTATGAACAAGTAGGTAAGCTCTGTTCTGCAATTGAGAATGTCAAGATTAAGTCTTTGTTTGCTCTGTCTAGGATAATTCTTCCTTTCTGTCTTGTATGGCCACAAATCTCGTTTTAGAAATAAATATCATTGGCAAATGACTCCTGAATAATAACATTTGAAATATTCAACCTCCTGTCGTGGATATTCTTAGTTGGATTAATGCAGGATAATAAATTTCATATGTTATATGATATGGGTCACTGCTGGATAATATAAATAAATAAAAGACATCGTCCTTAGCACTCTTTTATCTGTTGTCATGGGTTTTTCTCTGCAATTGTTAGCAAAATCTCTCTGCTATCTCAATGTCTAGGGAGAACAGGTTGTGTCTCTCTTATGATCCCTGGTATTTGCTACTCTTTTCTGCATGTGGGTATAAATCTGTCTATGAGAATGAACATGTCAACCTCTTGGTTCATCTGCCATAGATATTTTCCATCTTCAATATACACTTTCAATCTGCTGGAGAATTGCTTGGTTTTGCTATGCCCTTTGCTTCTCCTAGCCACCAATGGATATAAATCTGTCTATGAGGATGGACAGCCTCTTGGTTCGTCTGCCATAGATATGTCCCATCTTCAATATGTAAATTGTTCTCAGACGGTAGACCCCAACCCGGTTTCAAGTCTCAACAATTTTTCTCTGTTAAATGCCCAACCCACATTTACTTCACTACTGTAAATGATAAAAGCATGAACAGAAAATTGTAACAGGAAACACAGGAGCCATTTTAACAGCAAATGGAACTGGAAATAAATGCTCAAACTCAGAAATAGAAACACAGAAATTTTTGGTCAAATCAACCCTGGAAAAGCCCACAAGGGGAAAACCAGTGAGAGAAGGGCTTTTTATTATTTCAGAGCTCAGAGAATAAATTCTGTTACAACAATCTTCTTCAACAATAAATGTACAAACTTATCTCGAAAACCGAGCCAGGCAACCTCCCCGATTTCTGTGCCAAACTCCTCAAAAACTGTGCCAATTTCCTGTACGAACTGTACAGTCCATCTCAATTTTTGTGCCTGTTTGCTGTACGGTATGTCTAGGAAATTGTGCCAAACTGTAGCATCGATTTATGTATAAATTCTGCTGTATGGCAGCCTTGAAATGCATGCCAAACTCCTCAGAATCTGTGCTGTATGATTTCCTCGATTTCTGTGCCAACAATCAGCTGTACGGCCTCTCAGAAATCCGTACTGTATGGCCTCATTAATTTCTGAACTTTTGCCTCGTTTTGCGTGCTATCACTTTGCCTTGGGATTTGTGCCCTATCTGCAAAATCGCCTCTCTTTTCTCTGCTCTGCTCCTCAACTCTCTCTCCTCATTCAATGCACATGAATGACTCTCTTGGGCGCCTCATTCCCTAGGTTTAGCTTCTTGGAGGGAAAATGAAAAGTCACATGATCCAATGGCTGAGATTAGATCTTGGGCCATCAAGATCAATGGTGGTGATTACAAGTCTCTTTAGTCACCCCTTTCATGAAATATTCTCAAAGTCACTTTTAACTTTATATTCTCATGAAGTTAATGTGCTAGGGACCACATTGGACACTTTCCCACATACTAGGCGCCTAGGTAATGTGAAAAACACTTGTCCAAGGTACACTTTTTAACATAATATACAATCTCAATCTGCTGGAGAATTGCTTGGTTTTGCTATGCCCTTTGCTTCTCCCAGCCACCACTGGTTAGATTTGATGTATGAGCCGTCTTTGTCTCTTCTTACACAGCTGTTGCTGCTTGGGGCTGATTGTTCTGCTTACAGGTTAGCTTTGAGAATGTGTGCTGTCTTTTGATACAATGAGGTTGTTTCTCTTTTATTCATCAATTAGGTAGTTGTACTACCTAATCGACCTAACTTCCTGTAAACTAATGACTAATGACATTTTGTTAAAGTCACCATTACATTTAATAGATCATACTAGTCATTAGAACTTTTATTAAAGTTACTATTACATTAATACATCATACTTTTGAACTCCTGTGTTATTGAGTATATTGGAGCATTATACTCCAGCAAGATTTACATTTAGAAGGTCTGAATTGTTATTGAAATACTAATTCAGGACAACTAAAAAGATTCAATATAAATGATCAGATGCCTGCCAAGACCAATTTTGTACAAAGGAGCAGGATGTAAAGCAGAAAGAATGAAGGGAAAAATGAAAAGCCAAAAATGGAAAATAATGGCAGGAAGAACAAGAGAGAATGTTTTGTGTCCTGGGATGTATTGAGGAGGTTCGTCAAGGAAAGTATTTTATTTAGTCAGGAAATCGTTATGATTCCAAAATTTATATAACTTAAAGATCATAATGGAGTGCACTATTTGAGTCAAAATTCAAGACGAGGCAAATCATCACTTATCCTAATGCATGTTTGTGTGCTCATTTAGCAGCTTTTGAATTTGTCTCCTGTTATCAATATTCATAATTGATTGATCATTGTCAAGATTGTTGCATTTTTTTAGGAAACTGGTGAACTTTCAAATTGTATGCATTCTTCAAGAAAAACCTCAAATAACTATATCATATATCATATATGTATAAGAATTCAGTCTTGATTTCTAATCCATTTGTGACATTGCCTTTCTTAATGATGATGTCTTTTCAACATGTCTTATTGAAATGATGGAAGGATAAGGCAACTTTTGTTTTGCTTTGCCAGAGTAGATCCTTTGATTTAATATTCTATATGTGCTTTAAGTAAATTGATGCTTAAAATTACATTTTATATTCTTCAAGAAAAACCTCAAATAACTATATCATATATCATATATGTATAAGAATTCAGTCTTGATTTCTAATCCATTTGTGACATTGCCTTTCTTAATGATGATGTTCTAATCCATTTGTGACATTGCCTTTCTTAATGATGATGTCTTTTCAACATGTCTTATTGAAATGATGGAAGGATAAGGCAACTTTTGTTTTGCTTTGCCAGAGTAGATCCTTTGATTTAATATTCTATATGTGCTTTAAGTAAATTGATGCTTAAAATTACATTTTATATTCTCAATTTCTTGTATGACTGTTGTTTTTAATCCAGATACACCATTGATTCTTGAAATCTTTAAGTAGAAGATCCAAGTAACGGGTTTCCCAAGGATTCCAATAGAGAGTTTGAACTCTGAAATCGTTTTATAACTAGTTTATCAAATCAAACTAAGAGGTGTTCTTAGTAATTACAGATCATCTTTTTTGAATACAGTATTCAAAATTGCTTTAATAAGGTGTTTGAAAAGATATTCACCATATTTTGTGATTAGGGCCAAACTTTAAAGAAAGGAACACTGAAGCATCAATCATACGAATTATACAAATAGAACCTGTCTATGTTTCTCCTCCATTTGCCCAAATAATGATAAACATATAATTATAGGGTTGCAAACTGTTGATTGATTCAGTAACTCATTAATACTATGGTATTTCCATCTAGCTACATCACATAGGTGACAAGTAGCAACCCTTCCAAGGCACGGATTCCCCAATTAAGGTACACTCCAACAGTGTGAGTATAAGTGAGCATGTTTGCAGGGTCTCAAAGTCTTGCTATTTTTACCACAACTTAAGGGTTTAATGCCTATTAGTTTTTCTCAGGAGGAAGGCTCTAAACTCCAATACCTTGAGCAAGTGAGGGAATGTATTAGTTCTTCACTTGTTCATAGACCTTGTTGAAATTTTTAATTGACACAAGTTGGGTTCTGAGGGATGCAATCTTGAAATACATAGTGCCAGACATTAAGCACTTGTGCAGGAAGCGATGAAAGGATGACACCTCAGAAACTTAGTCAATTCAATAATCTCCTATGTTTATAATTATTTATTATGTAGAGTATTTCAAGGTAAGAGGAGCATTTCATATATACCTTGATGTGTTGGACTTTTTGTTGAGATTGGAGAGATTCAAAGGCCAGACGGCATATGGGAACAATTGTTTCTTTTCTCATGAGATAAGGATGCCGGTGTTGATGCCTGTTCTAGATAGCTTGAATTAAGGCATATTATTCCTTATTATAAGTGAAGTAATTCTGCTTGGTACAGTAAAATCTTTAAAATGATCCATAGTTATTTGTTATAGCATGATTTTTTTGGGACTCTAAAGGCCATTTAGAGCCTCCTTGTTGATGTATTTTGGTTCAGAGATGGATTGCACTTGGTGCTATTTTGGTTATATGCACCCTCGCTATATACATGAGAAACTTTGCATATTTGTGCATAATGGTTTGGATTCATACGGAAGCACATGAATACATATGCTTTTTTTTCAAAATTTGAATATTTTATGTATTTTTTGGTCGATCGGTTTTTCTGGTTCCGGTCTGGTTCAAGGTTTTGGGGTCAACTGGTTCGATGACCAGTCCAGTTCTGATAACAAATTTTCATTTTCTATCTTGTGTTTCTAGAGGTTGTCACAAGTGTGCTGCTTTATCTTTATGAGATTGAATTTTAATGCATTTCTTGTCCATGACACTTGTGAGTCAATGGTAAGCCTTTCTATGGCAGGCTTATAGTGGTAAGCTTTTTTAAGGCATGGCTAGAGTGGAGTTGTTTTTAGCCAAGATGTGATCTTAGCAAGCGATATGATGTTTATTGGAGACTAAGTCTGTCTTCCTTGCACAGTGATTGTCAAAGCTAGCAGTGGCCCTAGATATGTTGTTGGCTGCCGGAATAAGGTGGATAAAGAGAAACTCACTGCAGGCACACGAGTTGTTCTAGATATGACAACTCTTACAATAATGCGTGCTCTGCCTCGTGAGGTAATTGATCTTTCATATTTTAATCACAAGGTTCATGTGACTGGTCTGTCCTAGAAGCAGGAATTATTTCAGTATATTATGATGGGAGGGTCTGAAAAGGGCTTTTTTTATATTTGGCACATGTTGATTACAGGTGGATCCTGTTGTATATAATATGCTTCATGAAGACCCTGGCAATGTGAGCTACTCTGCCGTAGGAGGATTGGCAGATCAAATAAGGGAACTTAGAGAGTCTATTGAACTTCCTCTGATGAATCCTGAACTTTTTATTAGAGTCGGAATCAAGCCTCCCAAGGTAAACATTTGCAGAGCCTATACTTTTAGCAGGAGGTTTTCTGTTTATAAAGATGATCTGTATGCTCTCTCTTATATTTTGGTATGCAATCGTTTTTTTATAAAAGCTTGAACTGCATGCTTCCATTTTCAGGGGGTTCTTCTATATGGTCCTCCTGGTACAGGTAAGACACTGTTGGCAAGAGCTATTGCCAGCAACATTGAAGCCAATTTCTTAAAGGTATTACACGATCTCACTTATTTTCCATTCTCCATCTTAAGTACTCGCAGCTTTCTTGTTGTGGGCGATTTGAGCTTTCGCGAAAAGTGTTTTCCCTTGTTTACAAAGTCACTTCTTTATGATATGGTATGCCATTTTTCAGGTTGTTTCAAGTGCCATAATAGATAAATATATTGGTGAAAGTGCTAGGCTGATAAGGGAAATGTTTGGATATGCACGAGATCACCAAGTAGGTATTTGTACTTGTTTAAATGTAATCATTTATGTGAGGAAAATAATACCATGATGTGTTTATGTGTCTGTGTGTGTGGTTGCTGAGAGTGCACAACTTCTTGATTCATGTTGCTGTAATTCAAAAGTAGTGCCTTTTTCTCTGAAGCTGGTCATTTCTTTTCTTCAGTCCGCTCAGTCCATATTGTTGACACCAACCTTGGGTGTATTATCAGCTCAGTACTTCTAATATCTGTATGTCAAAACAAGTCGTCGATGGTGTGAAAGTTTTTTGTTTGCACTTTCAAATTTAGTGATATATGCAGATTTTTCTTCCAAACTTCTGTTCTCTTGTAATCTGAGTCCATTGTTGACTTTTTCATAATTATGCAGTGTTGTTAATTGACAATATATATAATTTGTACTGTTATTGTGGTTTTCAATTGCAGCCATGCATTATTTTTATGGATGAAATAGATGCAATTGGTGGACGTCGTTTCAGTGAAGGAACAAGTGCTGATAGAGAGATTCAGAGGACTCTAATGGAATTACTCAATCAACTAGACGGGTTTGATCAATTGGGAAAAGTATATCATATTCCAAGGCGTGCTCCTTATTAGATGATTGAAATTTACTAGTTCATAATGCATTGTCGTATATGACATATCTGATTTCAGATTGTTTTAGTTTAGTCATGTTCATTTTTCATTCCACTGGAAACTCTGGGTCATTAATGTATTTTTGTGTAGGTAAAAATGATCATGGCCACCAATCGACCAGATGTTCTAGACCCTGCCTTGCTTCGACCAGGTCGTTTGGATCGGAAGATTGAAATTCCATTACCAAATGAACAAGCAAGAATGGAAGTTTTGAAAATACATGCTGCAGGAATCGCAAAACATGGAGATATAGATTATGAAGCTGTAGTAAAGCTGGCTGAGGTGCTCCTCTATTTGTTTTGTAGTTTCTATCTGAATTTTTCTTCTATAGAAGCTTCTCTATGTAATGAAGTTTCCTGCATTAATAGTGCTTTTTGTAACATGTGCAGGGCTTCAATGGAGCAGACCTTCGAAATGTTTGCACAGAAGCTGGCATGTCGGCCATCCGAGCAGAGCGTGATTATGTAATTCATGAGGATTTTATGAAGGTGATTTGTTTTGCCCCTTTGTTCAACATTCCCAAGAATTAGATTTGCTTTTCCTTTGAAAAGTTGTGATTTTTTGCTTTTTAATTTGATTGTTATTCGTCTTTATAATTTCAGGCTGTTCGAAAATTGAATGAAGCAAAGAAGCTGGAGTCGACTTCACACTATAATGCAGACTTTGGAAAGGACTAGTAAAATGATGAAGAAATGGCAAACCAATAAGAGATCAGCTCTGCGATAATAGTTCATTTCAGAGGCATTTTCCTTTGCAGTTGTTATAGTTTCATGACAAAGGATGTGTAATGCATAATTCTTGATATGGTCATTTTACCTTTCATATTCTCTAGTGGCCTTTGATGGCAGTTATTTCCATATTCTACTGAATATTGGACATTCAAGATTATGCAAATAATATTTCTCTTTCTTGCAGAAGATCAAGATGTCAAAGCTTGGACATCTTATCCAAACATCTGGGTAATTATGTGATCATGTTTTGGGGAATTTCATCATAAGTTTCTTGGGATATGTTCAGTCTAACCTTTTTCATCAATGCTTGGTTGAAATATGAACTTGACATCCAGCTGCTTTGTTTAACTGAACCTGAATGGTAGGACAGGTTAAGCTCCCATGCATTGTATTACTTGACTGATTGTTTTGACATCCTCAACATATTCACATTCATTATGACTCCCTTGAAGTCTTCACATGCTTGCTAAATTCTATGGTTGGTCTAATTTGAATAGTTTTATTTATTCTGTATTGTCATTATTACAAAGTGAAGATTCTACTCATAAACCTGACGTACATTTTACCACAGTTTATTATCTTCTTGAGAATTTTCAGAAATGTATATGTATTGATTCTATGCAATCGTTCGGATAGGTCAGATACACATTCAATTTAAGAGAACAGGATTCTTGTTTGCAAAAATTTCAAAACATCATATGTAGGTGAAGAGTTGAATAACCATGCATTATAGTTGGTAAAAAGTTAAAAACTCTGTTTCTAGAATCATTGCTACATTTTGAATTGGCCTCAGCAATTTTGAACCACACAAAATAGGAAGAAACAATCCAATATTCATGCTACACTCATGGTCATATAGAAAACCAGTGTTGTACAGGGATGCATGCCCCCCAGGGTTGGGGGCACGCCCCCCCTGCTTCCCACACCCCAGAGATTTGGGGGCACCTGGGGAAACATTTTCCCACACCCCTTTTTTGGGAAACATGTGAAAATGCACAAGGAAATGTTTCTCGAGTGTGCGGAGCGCGTTTCCCAAAGAGGGGGGCTTTTGGGTGTCCACCCTTGAAAATGTTGAATTTTAATGCTTAGCTCATGCACATGTAGTTTATTTCAATTTAGCATGTACTTGAACCATAAACAATGCAGCAATACCATATGCAATAGCTGCAGTAACCAAGATTACAAGAAGAATAACCATGCACAAGAACACAAGAGTTTATCCTGGGGAAACCCTTCTCAATCAAGGGAAAAACCCAACAATCCTTTGCTATAGAGTCAAGAGAAGATCCCCCACACCATAAATCCTAGAGCACACAAGAGGGTGCTCTATGACCTAGAAACTTGTGCCTAAGAAAAGTGCGCACTTCAGCCATACAAGTAGCTTGAGAGAATGTTACAAGTGTGTGAGAGTGAGTGATCCACAATGGGGATTTACTCTTTTATTTATACAAGACTTAACACAACGATAGGTGTGTCTATTGGCCCAATAGGGCCGACCTGTACAACTCAGAAATATAATTAATCTTTACACAATATTAATTATCTTTTACATGGTGGGGCCGACTTGTACCCATTACAACACAAATTAGGGTTACAACAAATCTTACTCTTAGACAATATAGCAAGGGATCCACACATCCTCTAGTGCTTAGCCACTAGGGACACGTCCACTTGTGCTCAGCCACAGGGATGTCACTCTCAACAGATCAACTCAACTAAGTCCATAGGAGTACCATCTGGAGAGCCATCTCAAGTCGACTCAACTAAGTCCATAGGAGTCTGACAGGAGACCATCACAAGTCGTCTCAACTCAGTGCAGAGGAGCACGACAAGAGACCGCACGTCATCTCAAATCAATGCAGAGGAGTATGACACACCCATCACATGGGCTTTCTCACAGATCGTCTCAACTCAGTCCAGAGGAGAACGACTTGGAGAATTTCTCATGAAGCTGCAATCATCAACAAAAAAGAGGGATACCTGGGTGTGCTCCCCCCCGCGATTTTTTGCTTATAACTTAAAAAAAAACAAAAAAAAACAAAAGAGAAAATAAAAATAAAAAAAGGCCTAAAGCCTTCTAAAGACAAACCTCTCTATCTCACATTTCACAAGCAAAGTTTCTCTATCTCGCATTTCACATGCAAGTTCAGACTTCATGCAGTAGATGGATGTAGAGGACCAGTCAATGGGATTGACTCCTTGATGCTCATTTTATTTTCAGTGTTCATTGTTAATTTTCAGTTTTAACTTTTGAGTCTCGACTTGGACACTGATAACCTCAGACGGAGTTTTTGACTTGTCACTTTTTATTATTTTTGAGTAATTTTAATTTACTATTTCAGACTTTAGTATCTACTATTTTGCTTAGTACTATTTAGCGTCTAGAATGATGAATGATGAATCTATGAATCCGAATCAATGTATATAGTATTTTATTTATGAATCAATGTATTTCATTTCTGAATCTGAATCGTGTTTATATCATTTACAAATTTGAATTTAGTATTTACATTGCACAATGATGAATTTGCATGGGATGAATTGTTATTGTTGGGATTTTTTCATTTTTATTTTTGTTTTTATAATTTTAGAGATGGCCCTCCTATGCAACGGACCTCTCCCGCCATCCCCAATGAATTTCCCTAAAATTTGGGTGGTGTCTCCACACATCCCCATGTGTGTTTCCCTGCTCCCACATCCTAGAAACTTGTTGGAACATTGCACAAAAGAAGTCACACCTAGAATTCCTTCCCACCACTGTGTAGTCTATTTAGAAATCAACACCAGCGGACTTAGTGTCATTGATAATGTTTTTACATATATTGAAGGTGAAGAAACAAGATCATTACACACAAATCAATCTGTTCAAGGGAATCAGAGGTACTAATGTCTGAGATGGATATGAACGTGCATGTAGAAAGATATCAAGATGCAACCAATACCATGTAATTATGTGTCTGCCCCTTTTCAGTTTCTGTGGTCTGATGGAAAAACATATGTAGCAGCCTATCTTCGTTGATTTATAGCAGATGTGGCAACCTTCACGTATCTTCCTAATTTGGGTGGTAAAATGACATTTGTATTTACAATAAGAAAAACATCCATAGAAATATACACAGTTGCCACCATAAATTCATCTACGATGTCTCTATTGTGACCAAGGAAACCTCCATAATTGCAACCATAGAAATGTCCACAATTGAGGCACCAAGACATTCGAAGCTACATCCACATTTGAGACTGGAAGTGTCCAGATTTGGGTCCACAGTAACATTCATGATTAAGACTATTATAACGTCTTTAGAAACATTTACATTAGCGTCTGTGATAATGCTCACATTCAAGTCCAGATTAGTCATAATTTATATTGCCATAAACATCGTAGTAAACATCGTAGTTTGGACTCAACTACAACAAAAATGTCTTATTTTGGTCTGAGTTGCGTCGAAAAAAATGTCTATGCAAAAATAATATATGGGAATGATTAATTTCTCATATATATATATTCTATTTTTTAAATAATGATATCTTATTTCCAATTTACTACTATTTTATTTCAAATAATAATTAATGAACTATATATTTGTATTATTAGAATGTTCATTATTTATTTTTATATATAAATAAAATAATAATTAATGAACTATATATTTGTATTATTAGAATGTTCATTATTTATTTTTATATATAAATATTTTGTTAATTATGTAGAAATTTAATTTCGATATATTATTGGTATATTATTGAATTTGTTTTTTAAAGAAATATTAGGTTGTATGTAAAACCATAAAAGTAGAGTATAAGTAAATGTCATATTTTTCCGAAGGAAAATTTGCGGAGTTGCCTCTCCTCCCCATATTTTTGGGATCTTGTCATTGTGCAAATTTTTGGGATCTTGTCATTGTGCAATGTAAGTGAAATATAGAATTGAGATTGCTAACAACACTTTAGATGTGTCATTTTGAGATGCTAAAATGTAGAATAATGAGATGAGAGGTGCATAATAAAACACATGCAAAATGAAGGAAGGAAACAGATTCAAGGATGAAAATTGAAGTCGTCATTGCTTGTCGTTGTTTTTATGGGTTTTCTTACTTTATTAGTCATTATTTTATGTATTTTTTCCTAATGCCATGACAATCAAAAGAAGAAATGTTGGTATTTTTTCCTTGTGTCATGGCAGTTCATAGAAATATTTGATATCATTTTTATACAATACAATCCCACACGGATCTAATGCCCATGTTACTATTAATACATGCATGTATCTTATTGACATTCTAAACTAAGAAGCTTATATTGTCTTTCTTATAAGCTATAGCCTACTACAACCTACAACTGAGTCACTCACTCGTAGAGGACTGAGGAGACATTGATGATTGCTTTAAGTGGAAAGATTGAAAATTGAATTTGCAGGAAAAAATAGGTCGGAAAAAGTTTCCCGAATCTCTCTATTTTTAATTGGAGATGCACATATATTTTCTTGCAAAGGTTCATGTTTTGAGTTAACCTTTGACTTCTGCATGTGTTTTGTTTTCTTCTTACTATGGGAGTAGTGCGATGCATGCTGTCATAATCGCCCACTCCTTGCACTCTCATTGCATTCCCTCATTCACGTGCATCCAGGACTTTGCTTATTTAGGGATGACAAACTAGTAGCTAGTGGAGGGGTTAGAAGTCTCGTTGCAGTGGTGCAGCTCTGGGCGCTATCAATGTGGAGTGTAGGAGAGTGGTAGTTGCATGCAGTGTCAATTGCTCTTGTTGCCTCCTCTACCGTGTTGAAGATGCCTTTTTTCCTCAAACGATTTCAAATATCTTGCGGGTATTCACCCCACTGCCTCTTTTTGACGTGGCCGATGGCATCGGTCATGTTCTTGCTATTGCCATCGCTGTTGGGATCGTTTGCTTCGGTCATGTTCTTGCTATTGTCGTCATTTTTATGCTTGGCAACTAGTAAGGAGATTAACGGAGTAGAAAGAGAAGGATATGAAGAGGGTCCCATTCTTTATGTTTTTCTTGACTCGAACAAGTTATATTCTTATTCTTTTTCCATTTATTTAGGGGTCCATCTTTTTGTTTTTCTCGATTAAACAAGTTCTATTCTTTTTCCATGTTGTGACATAGACTTATTTATTTATTTATTTATAATGACTACATCAATGAAATTAAAATTAAAGGTTTTCAAATAAGATGAAAAATGTCAATTTTGAGAATGATCGTGTCTATTTTAATAAAAACCAATAAACACCGGGAAGTGTGGCAGTGCACCATTAATGATGATGATGATGATGATGATGATGATGATGATATATATATATATAATTTTTTTTCCATGTTGCAAAGTTCGGGGAAAACCCTCTAGCACTTCCCCTCATTTTGAGGACGGTATCGAGGGTAAACCCTAGAATTTTTAGGGCACAAGGCCGATCAACAACCAAGGCTGTTACAATAATATGTTTATTAAGAGCTCAACATGTCTCTTGCAGGAATTGAACTTGGCTGGGGAGGATAAGAATCATTCCTCCCAATCACTCGAGCTAAACCCAATTCACAAACCCATTAATGATGATATATATTAGCATATATTTCATTGCATGGGAAGGATGTGAATCTTGATATATATATAAACCCATTAATGATGATATATATTAGCATATATTTCATTGCATGGGAAGGATGTGAATCTTGATATATATATCTAGTATATATGACCATAACAATTGAGATGACATTGATAAACTTAAACTTGAGTGACTTAATGTCATCTTAAACTTGAGTGACTTAAAAAATGTGCCGTACAAAATTGAATGGTTTAATATTTTCTAGACAATTAATGTTTTAGTTATAAAACTAATATTCTGATTATAAAATTAAATTTGACTATGTTACAAAAGTGATCATAAAATTAAATTTGACTTATATGTTACAAAAGTGATCGAGTGATCATAAAATTAAATTTGACTTATATGTTACAAAAGTGAATCAATGTTTTGGTTATAAAACTAATATTCTGATTATAAAATTAAATTTGACTGTATGTTACAAAAGTGATCATAAAATTAAATTTGACTTGTATGTTACAAAAGTGATCGAGTGATCATAAAATTAAATTTGACTTATATGTTACAAAAGTGATTGGATTAAGTTTTTTATAAATACAAATTTAATTTATATTATAATATTAAATTTATTTATACATTTTTATTTTTCAAAAATCAATTTAATTAAAAAATATAATGTAAAATATTCTTCATACACTAATATTACATAGAAAATAGTTTTTACTTGCAACAAATAAAGTTTATTGAAACAAATGAAGAATGAGTTTTTTTTCGAGTGCAACATAATTTATGTCTTTTGAAAATCAATGATAGTATTGCACAATCAATGTGTGAATCTCTATTGAGATTGTTATCTAAAATGAATTTATCAAAATATAAAATGGTGGGATTTGGGTTAGATGGAGCTTCATTTACGAGAGGTGTGAATGTTTAACTATTAAGTTGCTTTGTAAAGTGCATAATTTGTTATGCATTCATTGCATAACACATTGTGAAGCACTAGTTATATTATTTTTCTGAGTTTAATTATATTGATAAGTTGGCCAATACAGTTTATTCTTGGTTGGGAAAATTTACAAAGTTTAATGGACTTATTTTGAATTGATAAGAGGTACTTCAAATTCATCAAATCTGATAGCTTTATAGAGATGGGTAATGAACATGCTTGTCAAAATTATACCAACATTATTACAATAATGGAAACATGATAATAGAAAGATATATGAAATGAGAACAATATTTCAAGTTCAATTTTGTATTCATTTCTTGGTGGATGTTTAACTGAATTAAATAAGTGAAGTCCATGATTTCAAGAGGAACATATTGATTTAACATCTATTGGTATGCAATTAGATGTGCATATGTTAAGATTTGAACATATACTTAATTCATTGGGTCAAGTATTATAGAAGATTGCGTTCACTCGGGTAAAACATTTGTTCGGAAGTTTAATGATTGTGTCAATGACAGGTTTACAAATTTGTTTGTGTTGAATGTAGCAAAATCATTCAGTGTGCATTTTTATTTTGAAGAAGAGAATGAAAGAGACTCTCAAACAAAATGATGGTTGAGGTGCCTATGTGAAAAATTTGATATTGGAGACTCAACAATAATTGATAAAAAAATGTGAAGGTTGTTGACTCGAAATCTCGTCACCTAATATAAAGCTTGCAAATGATTGCAAGGCTTGTTTAAATACACTATGATTTAATATTAATAGGTGGGGTCCCCTACAAGAAAACTCATAATGTTTTATTTCAAGCATCTCCCCAGGCCTATCTGATCAATGGTAAAGGTTCAAAAGTTGTTTTTGGTATGGTTTGATACACTTCGGTTTAATGCACAATAGCGATGGTTACTTCTTATTCTTCAGTTTGTGGATATAACACCTATGAAACACAAAAATTATGGGATTTACATTATTCTTGGTTGCACATACAAAAGAGGTTGGTGTTATTCTTATGCATGCAAAAAGGAATAAGTTGTAATGGATGGAAGTGTAATTTTTTTATATACTATATGGTTTTCCCATGTATATATAATAACCTTGCTATAAAGACATGATATGCTATATCAAAAGGTTTGTTTTCAAATAATTTGGGTTCTATGTGACAATAAAAGATTATGTTATAAAGTTAAATATGGGCAAAAGACTTGATGTTGGGTTTGATATATGTGGCGCATATAGATGTTGTTGCATGGTATAAAGTTTTGGGTTATTGGTTTTATATGGTATATCATATACATGGTATATGACATTTGATTGACATCACAAATGATTACCCTAGATTTCGTGTAGGTGACCACTCTATTAGTTATGTGAAGTGACAATGAATGCTATCCATGATTAAAAAGTTGATATGGTGCATTGTTTGGTGCTCACTTGGCATTGGTTTCAACTCGTAATTGATTGATATGGCATATGCACATTGCATGCGGTTTATTGTATTTGATTTGCATCGAGTGATGGAGCATGGACGTAGTGCATCCTCGCTGGCCATACATTCAATATGATGAGATGTGGACATTTACTCCACAATCCCACATCCATCACCTTGCCAACTCGAGGGTTTTTGGGATCATTTCATTTTGTTTTGGCTGCTAAGAAAGCTTAAGTTTCGTTTGTTGAGAAACCCTTGCTCCTGGTGGTTGTTGTAACCGCTCTCGGCCTTTGCACCGATATAAAAGCATGTTTTAGTGAGGCATGAGCTCACAGTGTATTCTAAATATTTTATTTCCCTGTTTTGTCATTTCTTAAAGAAATTGAAGAGAAAACAATGGTTGTCAATTAACATTAGTTGAGCTCTGTCTTGCACATTTCATACTTTCACTTTCCATTTACCGTCACTGTTTGAGAAAGTTTAAAAATGGAGAAAGTCTTGAGTTTACTTATGGTCTGCATGCATTGCGAACAAGGTTCGAACCCGACTCCTCCTTGGTATCTTACATGTTTTGTCATGATTTTTTTGAGTGAATGGGAAAGATCCATTTCAGTTTGATGATTAAAAGATTAATCGGTTTTGAACCTGGGTCGAACATACCATGCATAGTATGAAATTTGATTTGTCTTTGACATTGTTCCCACAATCAAACTTGATTGCTTTTTAGTCATTGTTTAAAATTTAAAATGGGTCAAGCCCATTTGTCATATGTGAATTTCATATTGGCTGAAAGTCTTATTAAGAACTATTATATAGATATGACATTTCTTCTTCATATATATCATTTTTCATAGCTTATTTCCTTAATCACAATCATTAAATTCTATTAATACATTTTTCTCTTCCCTGTCTATCTAATTAAAATAAATATGGCATATATGATCTGTAGTTGGAATGGCAGAAAGATGTGTACAATATGATGAATTATGGACAAAATTTAATTCACGATATGTACATATGATTTGGAATGACTTGTGAGTTAATTGTTGTATGGTGAATATATACATGCATAGTTTTAAAAGTTTAAATATTGAACAATGATCATTTTTCACAAAACATTTTCCTTTATCATATAATTTAGTTATGAAAATTCCCTTTTCCATACAGTGTTCCTTCATATTTTAAAGAAAATGGTTTGTATATATGAATAATTTTAAGTTCAGATTTCAGATTTTAAAGAAGAGTTGGGTGTTTGCATAGTTGTGTTGGAGTCCCTGTATTCATTTTTCTTGTTCATTTCCTTTTCGTGCTACTCTCAGAGCCAAATTTAATCATGTTAACAAATTGTGTTAGATATGCTATATATAATATGTCTTGTATATGTACTAATTTGAGAAATGATGTATATAAATGAGTTTTTTCAGTAGAGGTAGTAACCACTTTGGAAACAGGGGCAATAAGGGAAACATGGTCAGAGGGCCCAATACATTTTGGTAGAGAGGTAGAAATAAGAGGATGATATTTTCCATCCATTTTGATGCAAATTCTGAGGAATTTAACCAACTGGTCCAAAATGGTTATTTAAACCTCGCGGAACACCCTACCTTCTAGCCCCCTTAGCCACAAGTCAGACCCCCTCTTCAACCTCATCCAAGTATTGCAAATATCCCTGATCAACCCCATATGCAACCTCATCCCCCAATCAATGAAGGCTGAAACAATGTACCAGTTAACTCTCCTTCTGGTGTTGGTCATTGGCCTACCATTTCACTACTACTCCCTCCCCCATATCTCCCAAAAAATTACAAAGCCTTAACTATTGAGCCACAACTAAGTAAAGGAAAGCAACCTTCATTAGTGTTAGTTCAGACTCATCAGAAAAATCTGCCTACATCATCAAGTCCTTACCACTTAAACTTGAAAATGGCGTGAGGAAAATCACTTTTGATGACATGCACCTGGAGATATCAAAGGGTGAAGAGAAAAAATCTGCGGATGCAGATTTAATCAAGCATAGAGCAACATTGTAAGAAGGAAGTAGACAAAGAGAGTTTGCTTCAAACAATAAATATTATTTTTGACTCTGTTTTAATTTTCATGGTGGCATTAGTTTGACATTGAGGCACACATTTTGGACAATTGACTTGATAATTATTTTTTGAAAAACTTATATCATATTTTTAAAAGTTTTTGGGAGATACAAGTGTTTATTATTATGAACATGATTATTTCAATTTCCTTTTATATTTATATGATGATGTGTGCATGATGTATGGATATAATTATAGAGGAGCAAGGGAATGATCAAAACTAAAACAAATAAAGATACAAAAGGGCCCCACCTATTAATTATTATATGTATTTATTATTTATCCTTATAATAAATAAACTTGTCCTATTATTAACTAGAGTTATTTAACTTTAGTAACTAAAGGTAGTTGAACTATTTGAAAACTACTTTTTGAAGAATAAAAAGAAGAAAGGAAGGACAATGACGACATGAGAAATTAGAGAGAGATACTTTTGATAAGGTTTGCTCTTGTTTCAAGTGAGATTTCTGGTATTCATTTTTTCATTTTTTGAGTTTCATGAAAGCTAAGTCCTCTTGTTGACAATATGATTACTCTAAAGGTGGCAAAGAAGAAATGACAGTGAAACATAGACCTTTGATATGATTCAAAAGGTCATTCATTTATCTTGGCAGTCTGTTTAGTTTGATTGGAATTTAAGAATTCGTTTTCAGTTTTGATAAAGGCTATTTTGCAGAGTCAAGACTTGATGAGCTTGTAACTTGGATTGATCCGGCTTATTTCAGTCTTGATATTTTTATTTCTGACACCAATTGCCTTTTTATGATTCTAAACACCATCATATACTTCTAAGTCAGATTCTGGTCCAAAGCGTCGCAGGGGTTTGTAAAGAAGAACTTGGTTGTAACTCAAAAAAGTTATCAATAAAATGATTTATGGTTTCTTCTCAATTTGAGACTTGTGGTTTGCTGATTTTCAGATGCACATCTTCTTGTATTTATTCATTTAAATTTTATAAACTTCACACATAAACACTTCTATACTTTTTTCATTTTATTTATAACAAAGCATACAAGTTGATAAATTATAGCATCAGACCCAAGAACTTATTTCTTGAGGGATGATTGATAATTTTGAACAATAGGGTAACATTCCTGCCTATCTCATATAGCCTAATGAGATTTGAAAATGCTTGAGTGAGGACATTACCATTGCTCGCCTCAACAAAGGTGAAATGGAAAGTTATACTATTATTCTACATCATGCATATACAAAGAAAAATATGATTGGAGCATGGGAACAATGTGGAGGAGAACTTCAATGGCGTGAGTCTTATTCAAATTTAGTGAAATAGTGGCAAATTGTTATAAGTCTTCTTGATAACACTGGTAGTTGTTAAAGATGATTCTCTAAGTTGAATACTATAAAAAATGATCATAGATCTAGACTTTGTCTACAAATGTTAGACACTTTGATGTTTTTATTTTTATTGGCACCTCAAGAATTGCACCAGGTATATTGGAACACCATTTATGAAACTTGGAAATGAATGAAGACATGATGAACTCTTTCACTAAGTGGAGGAACTTAAGATGTCATAATATTTTATTCAATTTTGTAATCTCAAATATTTTGAATAATGCATTTAAAGAAGCATTTTATGTCACCATGTAATTTATTATTATTATTATATTTATTTTTTTCCAAAGAAAAAACCGTAAATTTTATTTCATCCAAAGGAAAAAAGAAATTTATATTTTGTGGAATACATGTCACCATGTATTTTTCCCCAAAACCAAAATGTCTTGACCCTGAGAAAGGTAAACCCCTAATCAGACCCTGCTCTCCTAGAAGCAAAATCACATAAAGGATTTTGACGATTGAAATTGCTAGCATAAAATGGCATAATGCTCTGCCTGAAATATACATCTGATTATGCTTCCACAAAAACAACCTCATGTGAGGACACCTTTCTTTTTTCGGTTCACATATCAACACCTGTCTACTGAAAATACAACCAAAAGAGTCGATAACATAAACTAACAACAATCCGAGAAGGGGAAGGACAAAAACTTTGTCGACCCCATCATATACAAAATATATCATAAATATATAAAAACTGATACCGTTCTTGTAATACCCCAGGTTGACCCCAATCATAATTGTACTTATGTGTTTATAGGTTGGTGAGCTCGGATACTTTGGGACATAGTGCCTTTGTAAATATGTTTTGAGTCTAGAGTGCCTATGTGATTATTAAGCTAGGTAGTATGGATTGCTAAAAGGTATGTGTGCCCATATTGTAATTTGTAATCATACTCGAGATATTCATAAAATGCATCACTGCTGCAGACCGACCATACAAAAGAGATGGTGGAATAAACTCCACTAGAAAGGGAAAGGGGGCTAAGAGTCTAGGAAAAGGGATAAACTAAGGGAGCTTAAGCCCAATGAAATATTATATTAATTTAATATTAATATTCCTTAAAGCTAAAGTTATGGATAAAATATATCCTAATTTTTGTAAAGTGGGAACAAGGGGGGTGGTTCCTTGAGTGCCATGTGTCATAAATGACACATACATATATAATTTGGGGACATAGTGTAATTTTCCATCTTTGGCTATCATTCATTCATTCATTCATCATTCATGGAGAGGATTCCTCTCCTATCACCCTCCGCACAGACTACTGTTTCCATTCCGGTACCTGTACCTGGTATGGTTGCTGCTGAAGAAGTGGATTGTCAGGTCCGTATGTCGAAGAGGCGAGTTGTCAGGCCTGTATGTTGAAGAGTAGGGGTTGAATTTTAATACTTATCTTATGCACATGTGGTTTATTTCAATTTAGCATGTACTTGAACCATAAACAATGCAACAATACCATATACAATAGCTACAGTAACCAAGAAGAATAACCATGCACAAGAACACAAGATTTTATCCTGGGAAAACCCTTCTCAATCAAGGGAAAAACCCAACAATCCTTTGATATAGAGTCAAGAGAAGATCCCCCACACCATAAAGCCTAGAGCACACAAGAGGGTGCTCTTTGAACTAGAAACTTGCGCCTAAGAGAAGTGCGCACTTCATCCGTACAACTAGCTTGAGAGAATGTTACAAGTGTTTGAGAGTGAGTGATCTACAAAGGGGATTTACTCTCTTATTTATACAAGACTTAACACAACAATAGGTGTGTCTATTGGCACAATAGGGATGACCTGTAAAACTCAGAAATACAATTAATCTTTACACAATATTAATTATCTTTTACATGGTGGGGCCGACTTGTACCCTTTACAACACAAATTAGGGTTACAAAAAATATTACTCTTAGACAATATAGCAAGGGATCCACACATCCGCTAGTGCTCAGCCACTAAGGACACGTCCACCTGTGCTCAACCACATGGACGTCACTCTCAACAGATCAACTCAACTAAGTCCATAGGAGTACCATCTGGAGAGCCATCTCAAGTCGAATCAACTAAGTCCATAGGAGTATGACAAGAGACCATCTCAAGTCATCTCAACTCAGTCCAGAGGAGCACGACAAGAGACCACACGTCATCTCAAATCAGTCCAGAGGAGTATGACACACCCATCAGATGGGCTCTCTCACATATCATCTAAACTTAGTCCATAGGAGATTGACCTAGAGAATGTCTCATGAAGCTGCAACCACCAACACTCCCTCTCAACTAGGGAGGCATTCTCCACCACGCCAAGTCTCTCACGGAAGTACTCGAACTTCGTCTTGGCAAGAGGTTTGGTGAAGACATCTGTAACTTTCTCGTGTGTAGAAAGGTATTGCACATGTACTGCTTTCCTATGCACCATATCTCTGATGTAATGGTATTTGATCTCAATGTGTTTCAATTTATCATGAAATACAGGATTCTCGGAGAGCTTCACACAACTCTGGTTATCGCAATGGATAACGGTGGAATCCATCTCATTACCAAATAAGTCTGCAAGGAGCTTCCGAAGCCACATTTCATTGCAGACTACTACACATAATGCAATGTACTATGCTTCTATGATACTCAAATCCACAGAAGTATGTTTCCTTTTGCACCAGGAAACCATGGCATATCCCAAGTTAAAACAAAAACCGGATGCGCTCTTTCAGTCTACTGTGATCCCTACCTAATATGCATCAACATATACCTACAATATCATGTCTACACCAGAGGCATATCTCAGGAAAAACCAAATATTCCTTGTAGATATCTCAACACATGCTTCACTGCTATCCAGTGTGTCTATCTCGGCTGACTCATAAATTGACTGAGTACACTCACTGCATAGCATATATCAGGTCTGGTGTTAACTAGATACATCAATGATCCAATCAGCTGCCTATAAAGATGTGGATCAATCTTGCCTAAATCAATAGAAGCCTCGTTCATTTTCTTCAGGTTCATCATCATCCGTGTAGGCATGGATCTGCAGTCCGTCATCTCGAATTTCTTCAATATCTTGACTGTATATTTTCCTTGACTCAGGAAAATCTCATCAGTCCTCTACCATACTTCTAGTCCTAAGAAGTAATGCATCATACCCAGGTCCTTCATCTCGAATTCAGAAGTCAATGCACGCTTGCATTCAACAATAAGAATTTCTGAACCGATGAGAAATAAGTCATCAACTTACAGGACCAAAATCAGGGACTTGTCACCAACACTATGGTAGTATAGGTTTGGATCAACAACACTCTCGCTAAAGCACAAACTCATCAAGTATCCATTAATCTTCTCATACCAAGCATGAGGTGCCTGGTTTAGTCCATACAAAGCTTTCTTCAACCCGCACACATGAAACTTCTGCTCATGTATCACGAATGTAAGTTTTAAACCTGTGAAGTAAAGCAATGCATATATATTCTTAAGTAAAATAGAAATTAATCAATGGCTTATTCACATAGTACACAAAGATTTATACTGGAAACCCTCAACCAGGGAAAACCTTTCTTATATTCATTATATTGAATTTCACCATTCACCATACAATATATACAATGTTTTTAGGTATTCCGTAGATACCAAAACCCTAATCCTTTAATCC
>SNQJ01S0117243.1:9966-27728 GCA_010110895.2 Picea sitchensis
ATTATGTGATGTTGCCCCACTGGATGTCTGTGATGTTCTCTTGGGCCAACCATATATGTGGAAGCGCCATGCTATTTATGAGTCTCGACCTCGTAGTGTCATTGTTACTTTGGGGGGTCATCTCTACAGGATACCAGAGGTAGTTCTAACTACTGCCCCACCTAAACAACGCTGCAAGGTAGTATCTCATACTGCAAAATTCATCTTCTTTACAATCTGTTCAAAAGGGGAACAAAATGACACTGCAACTGCTACAGCGTCGCCTCAAGCACCTTCTATCCACCAGAAGCAGGTCGACAAGGTTGCAGCAAAGCGCAAAGATTCATTCTGCACAATTTCATCTCATGTAGCCAGACTGGTTAAAAAGGTCCAACCCTTCCAGCCACAAGTTCGTGACAACCTTCAACAAGCTAAGCAATGCAACTTCTCTAGCAAGGGAAGCAGCTCACCAAAATTCAGTTTCAACAATCGCTTTTTCCTCTCCCCCGAGAACTCAACGCAATGGAGACCATTGCTTTCTAAGGAGGGAGGATTGATCTAGGTGGATATCGGTGGCCACCCACCTTTTCCAACTGGCTCAAAACAATTTTCTGACAATTTTGGTAATTTACTATTTTTAACAGTTTTTAACTTCCGGGGCTATTTTGAGGCCCTAAACGATGGTTTTTGAGAAAATGTGGAGCAACATGGATCATAGATCATGTTGCTCACCCAAAAGTTGTAGTTCTCGGATATATCTTTCCAACAAGCTATCATGCGCCTACAACAAAGATCGTATGTAAAAGTTACGACTCTGGGAAGTTGATGCACCAACTTACCCAAATGGGGCCCACATGACTTTTGGCGCTTCATCTCCTAGAGTTAGGTTTTTGGATGTCTAGGGTTTTTGACATTCCTGCTGATTGTAAAAAAAAAGGCCTTTAGAGCCTCATTGTAATCATTTTCTTGCGAATGCGAGTCGCTGTCACATCTCTTCTCAGAGATAAGCTACCACCATTCTAGCGAGTCTTTCACTCTGTACTTTTACAGTCTCTGTATATTTATTTAATTAATAGAAATCATGTATTACTGTATATCTGTGACTCTTGTTTTATTTCCACTATATCTCTTTTATATTGTTGTCTCTCTTGCAATATCTCTGAATATTTCTGTGTTATATCTCCGCTCTCATTTCGTGCCAAAAATAATCCGGATCATTAACACTAGTAAAGGAACTGGTAAGTGAGCTTGGATTGGAGTTACATGACCATCCTCATCCATACCTTTTATAATGGGTAAATAAGGGTGTTACTTGATAATTAACAAATAACGTGCACTTAAATTTGCCATTAATGCACATTTCATTGATGAATTGAAGGTAGATGTGGTACTATTTGACCTGTGTTCTAGTGTTGGGAAGACCCTGTATGTATGTAAGGAATTTTATCTTCACGAGGGCTACCCAATCACTTGATCAAATATGGTAAGTCTTTCATCGTCAATGCACACAAGGGTAAACACAAGTTATCTTTGGTAAGTTCCTATCAAGCTAAGGGACTAATTTGTTCAAGCAAAAAGTATGTATTGCTTTCCTTGAGATGGAATTGAAAAGGGTGTACAGGAGAACAAAGGCATCCAAACTTAGCAAAAGTTATGATTTTTAAGACCAGATAAACCAAAAGGAGTCAACAAGAATGTTGGGACCAAAGACCTCCTAAATAAAGGATGCATGATCTGAAATGGATCATTATATATATATATCCTTACGAGTGTTGTGTGGGGTGGAGACATAGTCACAGACTTGCAAGGGACATTCCTTGGTCCAATCCTAAATCCCACTAAGCAAGATCAAAATTGTATACTCCATGTTTGAGATCCTACATAGTGTTTTTAGGGGGAAAATTTGGCTTAAATGATAGAATGGTTTATAGCCATGTTATTCTTCTCGACAAGAGCTTTCCAATAGCCCAAAGAATGCCTCAACCAGAGTCCATGTAAAAAAGTTTGTCTATGACAAGTTGTTTGATCACTGCAATACCAAGTGGATGACATATGAACTACCATTACTTACACATGGGCCTAGTCATGTGTGCGCTTTCTAGAAGATTCTAGAGGGTCCACAAGCCTAACCATAATCAAGAGTTTAGGGATACAAATACTCTAACCTTAACCCCGACAACTATGATAAGATGTTAAAACCTCAGTGACCAAGGGAGAAACCAGTTCCATTCCCATTGTAGTAATTTTATGTTTCGTAGTTTGGTGGTGTAAATGAGTGAGATATAACATTAAAGTAGAAGAAGAGCATTGTGTAGCAACTGAACATGCTACATTGTCTATTTCTCCTTAGTGAGCCAATCTTTCTTTGTAAATCCAAGAAATAAAAGAGCAAGGCACATTCTTTATTTTCATTGGAGTTTTCAACCTCACGGGTTTTTTCAAGGTACATCTTATATTGAATGTTCATGGTTTGTACTTTTCACCACTACAATTATTATTTCCTCAGTGATTTTCCATATTAAAAGGAGTATGGTCGTAGTATTATAATTTTTTTCATAAGAAATCATTATATGGTTGAGCATAGCCTCATTGTATTTTCAGTGACATATTCATATTTTTTGTGAGGAGTTGTCTTGTGAAATATCCACAACAATTTACATAATGCTCCACCCATTTTCAAGTAAGTTATTGTATTTTGTTAATGTGAAGTTGGAGTTCAAATCTCTCCTCAAAGAAACATGATTACCTATAAAAATAGAGAGTGAAAATACATCCTATGAATGTAAGAGAGAAGGAAAATATTCACTTGAAAATATATATATTTTTTCACAAAACTCAAGTCAAAGAGGGGCGTGGACAAGGGGGACAAAGAGATAATTAGTTCTTGTAAGTTAGAAAAAATAGAATGAGCAAGTCACTTAAACATAATTCTTAGATTAAACAATGTTAGGTAAATCAGAAATGTAAATATTTTTCTTCTTCCCAAGGTAAATCAGAGATTGAGAGAGGCACACAATAAAGGTAACTAGTCTGGGGGATTAAGCTCGAGATCTCTAGCATGAAGTTCAAAGCACTTGACCACTTGAGGTAGACCATAAGACTAAACTAAAAATACAAATGTTATGTAAAATGAAAATATAATAAATTCTTAAGTATTATTAATGTAGGTTTAGATATTTAATTTTTTTAATATTATGAATGTAAAAATATAGTTATTAGAATGTGTTTAACATATTAAATGGATTTTTTTTTTTATGAACTAGAGTGAAGATGGCTTTGTGGTTGACACAACTTTGCAATGTAGCTTTTTGTATTGTATCACAAACTAAGCTTGTGGTGTTTAGGGATATGCAAATGGAACATGCAGATTCTAAATGACTTGCAAATTAACGTTGTTTCTCTATTAAGTGTTGAACCATTTGTGAATTTAGAATAACATGGAATCAAAATTGATATAAAGTTGCAAAACATTTGTAAATAATAGCAAATTGATTTGCACCAGAGTGTTCCATTGTCAACCATAAGATTGATGTTATCTATGATCAATAATATCACCTCGAGGAGCAACGAACCTAGATCTTCTTTAGTATGTATTGCATAAGTTCGGTGCAAATATTATCCATACTAAACAATAGAAAATAAGGGAATGCTAGATTTAGTGTTCTAAACATGTTTATTCATGAGGGAGTTAGTTAGAACAAGTGCTATGCAACAAATATCTAGTTCCATTAGTTGAGAAACTATAGGAGGTTCGAGAAAATGTATTGTATATGGGTTAAGAAGTCCAACATTATACACACTATGCATGTTGAGACTCAAGGTAAGGTAGATCATTAAGAAACAATATATTATCTCAAGGAAGGTAAGGTAGAGTATTAAGAAAAAATGTATTATTTCATAATGGTATACATGTTATACAAGAGAGGTTTGACCTTATGGTACATATTTTTTAAACAATTTTTTATCAAAGGAAGATAGACATTTTCAACATCTTTATTCTAGTTTTGGACATGAAAAATGTATATTATTATTTGTCCTTTTGGTGTTCTCACGGAAAAATGCCTTGGAAATACAATTGGATCCTATTAGACATGTTAGATAAGTTGTTCAACTTTGTCTAATTCACAACCATGTTGAGGATTAGTTTTGAAGCTTGAAAAGAAACAATACGAGTAAAAGGTTTAAAACAAAAACAACTTTGAAATGGATTGTGGCTTGTAAAGTTATGGATGTATATTGTAGGTATCTTGATAACGATAAGGGTGCTATTAAAAACTTTCATTTGTCCATGAAGTTAAAGATGGACGGATGTAGACCTATCAAGCTAAGTATCCACATGGACCAAAAAGTTATCTAGAAGTGAGAATAAATCAAGGGCCATGTTAGAGACTATAGATGTGGGTAGGCCAAAATGTGACCATCCATGAAAGACAAATAATTACATTTAAAAATAACCATAAACTTGTTAAGAAAGATCATAATATATATCTTTAAGTGAGAATAAATCAAGGACCATGTTAGAGACTATAGATGTGGGTAGGCCAAAATGTGAACATCCATGAAAGACAAATAATTATATTTAAAAATAACCATAAACTTGTTAAGAAAGATCATAATATATATCTTTAAAAATTAAAATCAACTGGTACATTTATGTTGATGCTTTGGAGAGAAAATTTTTGAAAGAAAATTTATGGAAAATCTATGTGGATAAACTTCAAGTTCAAGGAGGGGTAAATGAAGGAGTGTACAACTCTTTCTTCCTATTAACTATAAAATATTCACATATCTTAGGCTACAAGGTTTTACTAACATCAAAATTGTCTTCAATATTAGAATATGAGCTTAAATGAGACATTGTTTAAATTATTTTCTTCAATATTAGAATATGAGCTTAAATAAGACACTGTTTAAATTATTTTCTTCAATATTAAAATATGAACTTAAATGAAATGAGACATTGTTTAAATTTTTTTTGGGAAAGACAAATATGTCCAATATTAGAATATGAGCTTAAATGAGACATTGTTTAAATTATTTTCTTCAATATTAGAATACGAGCTTAAATGAAATGACACATTGTTTAAATTCTTTTTGGGAAAGACAAATATGTCCAAGTTGGAATATTGTAGTTGTCAACTCAGCAATATTATTTTGACATGTCGATATAGATTGGTGCAAAAGTAGTATTCATTAAATACAATTTTAATTGATTTTCTGAATCAAAAAAAACTATCAAGCACAACAGGAAGTGCTAACTAAAGTGGGGAAATTAAGGAAATATATAATTCTTTCTCATGATCTTTCTTATTTTTATTTTTATTTTTAATGGAAATCACCCACTTCATATGCCAATTGTGTCAGGGACATTGTCACACAACTCGATCAACAATGCACAATTCATTGCCATAGGTTGACTTTGTCACACCACGCCATTAAAAATATCAAAATGGAAATCAATTGAATGTTTATGATGTGTGGTGACAAAAACCATATGATATATATGTGTTTATCTATATTTCAAATATCAGCCATGAGGTATGGCAAGGATTGATGTTAATAAAAAATGTTTATTCAAAGTGACTTTTCAAAGGCCTTCTCTTCCTAGTTGGTCAAAATTAAATTTACTTTCTTGATATTTCCTATTAAAATATAATCATGGATCTCATGCAAAACTAGTGAAGTTGAAAAGATTATGGCTTTGTAAGATGTTGAAGAGTTCAATGCTTATATTCTATCTAGGTCAATATGCACTCCTCTAACATCAATAAGGGAACTAAGGTACTATATTTGCTTCATGGAAAATGAGCACTTGCTTCATGGAAAATGAGCACTTAACTATTAGGATTTCTTATTAGAATATAAATATGAATTTCATGTAAAACTAGTGAAGTTGAAAAGATTATGACTTTGTAAAATGTCGAGGAGTTTAATGCTTGTATTTTATCTAGGTCAATATGCACTCCTCTAATATTGATAGGGGAACCAAGGTATTATATTTGCTTTATAGAAAATGAGCATTTAACTATTAGGAAAATACATAGATATAACATTGTTTATGAGAGAAAGTAAGTGTCATGTTTTACATAATTTAACAAGAACATAAATAATGTTTTATTAACACTTATCGAATTATAAATTTATGTAAGATAATTAAGGTTCAATTTGATATGATAGATAAATATTAGGAAACACGCCATTAGATAAAATTGAAAATACAATAACATTCACACATGTAGATTATTGTGAGTAAAGAAGGTTGTGGAAATATGAAGCTTGTCAGAAGGATAGGATATGGAAATATTGTGATAAAGAAAGGAACAAAATGTTAGGTTGTAGGTAGAGAATATCAAAGTATATTTGCAAGATAATTAAGGATTAATTCAATATACTAGATAAAGATTGGAAAGAAACATGTCATTAGATAAAATTGAAAATACAAGACAATTAAAGATTAATTCAATATACTGGATAAAGACTAGAAAGAAACATGTCATTAGATAAAATTGAAGTACATGTTTATGCAAGATGATTAAGGATTAATTCGATATGCTAGATAAATATTGGAAAGAAACACACCATTAGATAAATTGAAAATACAACAACATTCACACATGTATATTATTGTGAGTAAAGAAGGTTGTGGAAACATGAAGCTTGTAGAAGGATAGGTTATGGAAATGTTTTGCATAAAGAAAGGCACAAAATTTTAGGTTGTATATAGAGAAGATTGAAGTTAATCTGTAAAATTCCGTGGATATTCCACTGGATTGTTTGTCACAATAGATATAATAAATAAAACTAAAATCTACACTATGAAGATTAAATTCCTTTAGATTCTAGAATCTTTACTTACTGATTTTTTGCTTATGCATGGAATAGATAAAATGCGTAAAATAAAGAACAATAAAATACAATCACACACCATCCACAAAATAACACAAATACTTTCTCTAGAAAACCTTTACGGGAGAAACCCAACTAGAAGGTGAGGCTGCTCTACTCTTTTTCTCTAGTATGAAAATAATGCAAGTACAAAGGAGAAGACACTCTCTGTAGAGTTACTTGAGACCCGTGACCTATTAGGATGCTACAAAACATTAACCCCTTATGTTATACTCTCTAATTTTCCCACTCTCAGTTGTTTCGCTCTTTTATGGAACAAAATACAATAACATAGAATGAAACCCCTTCTCCTCCTAGCACCCTGGTATTTAACATAGTTTGATAGCTATCTAGGGTTAGGGTTTTGACTTCCTCAACCTTCAATTGTGATAAGCGTTTGGACATTCTAGAATCTTCTTGAAATTCCTCATGTGGCTAGCCCCATATGCATGAGTAACGGGGGATGATGTGGAATTATCTTGTACCATGGTGGTCAACATGATAAGTCAACTTGCGGAAGGTATAATGTTTGTATATGAGATTCAATTAATGCATGCTCTACACCATTGGACATGTATCAAAGTGTAGAACACCGTCAAGGTGGTGGGAACAAGTTATGAAAACTATAACCCCCCAAAAACATTGTTTAATGCCTCAAAATGGTTCTAGAAGGTTCCCAACCCCAATTCTCCAAACTGGGTTTTGCCACTAAAATGACCTTGCAAGTTGATTCCTCCAAATTATTCCACTTTGAAAGCATTGAGATAGATGAAAAATAATATAATGATCCAATCTAGATTAGACCTCCCCATTTAGGGAGGATTTTGATCCCAAAAATATTTACTGAATGAGGTGATACAAATTTTCCTCTACCTTCTCCCTGGAGTACCACTTTTCTTTGTCTAGAAGTTGTCCTTTCAACCCAACCTGCCAAAGGTCATGCTGCCCATGTCTTCTAGTTCTGGATCACTTCTGAAAAACTCTGTCCTCTTCCAACTCTTCCTAAGCATCTAGTGCTAAATCCTCTGTGGAAGGTAGGACATGCTCCTCTTAATCCAACATAAAGGGCTCATAGAATTTGAGATTCTCCACATTCACTACTTAGCAAATGTGCATGTATGGGGGTAGATTGTGTCTATAGGAACTATCTCCCACCTTTTTCAATAACTCAAAAGGACCATACCACAAATCCTTGATCTTCTTACCAGGACCCCTTAATATTTTTTTATTCAACAATAACCGTACTATGTCTCCCACTCTAAATGTTCTCTTTGTTATGTGTTGGTCATGTCTAGCACTGTACTTTTCATGTGACTTCTTCACCATCTCCTATACTTGTAAATGGATTTGCCTAATCTTCTCAATATTTTTTTCTTCTTTTAATGCATCTCTTGTGAGGCCCTCCCTGACTCCTCCTTCTTGTCCATATACAATATCTAAGGGTGAATGTGGAAAATATTCAAAGCAAGTTTAAAAGTGTGACTTACCAATAGAAGTGTAGACTGCTATGTTATAAGAGTGTTGTATATAGATTATATTTTCATCCCAGGTCATCAGATGCTTCTAATTATAACCCCTCAAAAGCTACACCAAAGTCATATTGACTACTTCCATTTTCCCATTAGTTTGTATATGGAACGTTGCAGACCTCTTGAGGTTAGGTTCCATCTTCTCCCACAATGTAGTCTAAAAGGCACTGATAAATCTGGTGTCTCTATTTGAGATGATTCTCCTACATATCCCAAAGTGCACCAATAATTGTTCAAAGAACAAACTTGTTTCTTCTTGTCCCTTGATGGTATTTTTACAAGGCATGAGAATGCAAATTTTGTTGAACCTATAAACTATCACAAATAAATAGTCATGTCCATTTCGCATGGTTGGCAAACCACCCACAAAATCCATGAAAATGCTTTCCCAAGGTCTAGTGGGTACCGATAAGGGATGGCAGATACCTTTCTTCCTGTTACCAGGCTTGTTGGTACAACAAAGTATACATCCTTTAATATACCATGCTACATAGTCTTGCATTCTAGGCCAATACACATACCTATGTAAGTTGGCAATTTTCTTCCCAACACCAAAATGTCTTGCAACCTTGGAGGTGTGAGCCTCTCTGATAAGTTGCAATAGTTCACCTTTAGGGACACAGAGCTCGTCGATCTTGTAGAGTAAATCATTATAGAAATGATAATCAACCTTGTTGTCATCGTATTCTATATGAATTTGTCCCTATAGCTGCTGAAACACCTCCTTGAAGTCCTCATCTTCTCTGTATGCCTCTTTGTATGCATCATGGGTAAAAGTATCCATGTGCATCAAAGTTCCCAAAGCTGTAATATTGGATGTGGGTGGTTGTGAGAGCATGCATACCAAATTGTTTGTGCTACCCTTGTTATACTTTATGACTAAATGGAATTTTTCTAAGAACCCCATCCATTTGTAGTGCATGGTTTGTTGTTACTTACTCTGGGCCTGTAAATACTAGAAAACTGGTGATCTGTGTGGATGATGGTCTCCTTACCCATCAGATAATGCTTCCACTTTTTGACAGCTTGCACCAAGGCATATAGTTATTTGTTGTAGGTAGGGTAGTTGAGGACCTTCCCATGAAATACTTCAGAATGATAGTAGATAAGATTTCTTCCCTGCATCAAGAATGCTCCCATGGCATACCCACTTGCATTTGCCTCCACTTCTAATGGATTTTGTAAGTTTGGTAGTGAGAGCACTAGTGATTGAATGATATTTCTTTTCATCTAATTGGAAGCCTTCTGTTTATTCTTCCCCCACTGGAAATTCTTACCACTCACTGTTATGGTGTGAAGTGGTGTAGTTACTGCTGAAAATGAAGCTATGAATTTTCACAAGTACTTTACTGCTCCAACAAAGCTCCTAATTTCAGTGATAGTTGTAGGAAATGGCCATTTTGTGATGGAATACATATTGGAAGGATCTATCTTGAGCTCACCTCCACCAATAACATACCCTATATACACCAAAGAATGTTGAGAAAACTCACATTTATTGAGATTGGCCAACAACTTGTGCTTCTTCAAGGTCTCTAATACCTGCATAAGATGCGAGATGTGCTCCTCCCACGTAGCACTATAAATCGATATATCATCCAAATAAACAATAATAAATGAATCTATATAAGGGCACAAAAAATCATTTATTAGTCTCATAAATGTAGTTGGTACACTGCATAAACCAAATGGCATAACCAACCACTCATACAAACCTTGCCTTGTATTGAAGGCAATCCTCTAGGTATATTCTTCTTTGACTCATACCCGGTGATATCCTGATTTCAAATCTATCTTAGTGAAGTACTTGGCATATTGAAATGGGTCCAACAGATCATAGATCCCAGGTAGATGTATCGATTCTTCAATGTAATCTTGTTCAATTCCCTGTAATCGATACACATTCTCCAAGTCCCATCCTTCTTGGGTGTTATCATTGTTTAAATTGCTTTTGGCTAAGGAAGCAAATCACAAAGGTAACCACAAACCAACTTGAGGCTAGAAGATAGCCCTTCCAACTAGAGAGGGCTCTCTCTCATCAAATAAATCAATGAAAGGATTGATTTGGAATTTTGTCCAAAGTCTAGATCTCTAATGCAAGATTTAACTTATAGAGCTGGTGGCAATGTGGACATAAAGTCCATTGGGAAATGGAGTCATTGAAAGATCAGAAATCAATGACAGTTTACTGGACACTTGGTGAATTGAAAGGTGATTGATCAGAGGCAAGATAGAAATCACTTCTTTAGGCCAATTAAATATCATTGTAGATTGAAGATTACAAGAAAAACAAATAACCCCTTAGGTCATATATCAAGAATGAATCCCAAGGTGATTACAACAGAGAGACAACTGAAAATACATGCCACAAAGCATCAGATACAGAGGAATTTTGATACATATACTTCATATTAACATAAATAAGAAGACATATCACATAGATGGTTTAAAACAAGAATACATAAAATGTAGGATCACATGCATAAATAAACACAATCACATGTATCTCTGGAGTAAAATTTTAGGGACTTTTGATCCAACAAATTTCATTAATATCATAGACAATTTACAAATTGTACTCAATAATATGTTCCTTACACCCTTTCCAATCCTTTCCATAGTGAATTTCATGAAATAAATACAAATTGGCTCACCCTTGGACTAAGGTATACGAGCTAAAATTCTTGCAAAAATATAGAACTAAGGTAATTCAAAATAGAAACAATTTTAACTAGTTTCCTGAAAAATATGGAACTCTCTTGACCAAACTGATCTCATTAGGATTGCTTTAACCAAATGCATGATAGGTTTCCATTGGAATATTATTTGTCTTTAGATATTGTTGCAGATGATCTAGAAATATATGTTGAGTTGTCCTTGTCAATTTTGAGGGATTCTGGCACTCTCTCATAGTTGCGCAACAACAACCTATAGGAGAAACACACCATAGTTGCGCAAAAAGGGGTTTCTTTCACCTTTATTCACTCTTTTTTACCTTTGTTGATGGATGATGATGACTGATGGTGAATTTGGCCTTCTGATGATGATAAAGTGTTCTAGAACCTCTTCACACTCTTCAAAACGTAACTTGCCTATTAAAACTTTTAAATCCCTAATGTGCCAAATTGCAATAAATGAGTCCATACTACCTCAGCCCGATGAAGTGATTAGTTGAATGCATTTATAGTTTATATCTCATATTCATCTCATTTGTTAGATTTTGTATTTCCAAATGTCAATAAAACCTATTTTTGCTACTCATAAACAAAACTTTCATGGTTGTGCAACATGTCTGTTGTGCAACTGTAAATTCTCCATTTCAATTTCACAATCAAAGCAAAATATCCAAAACATGGTATAGGCATAAAAAATGATACAACCATGTATAATGATCCAACCTTGATAAAAAAATCATTTTTCTAGCTTTAAATATTTAGGGAATTTGATAAAAAGAAAAAATGAAAAATTGGGTGAAATTAGTCCCAGGGGCTCAAATCTCTGTTGCTTCAGCAAGAAAATCAAGATTACCCTTCCCTTTCTTGTCTGTATCCAACTACTACAAGTATTGCTTGAGTGTTATGTTCTCTCTCTTCAATGCAAAATTTTGCTATTACATGCTCTTCAACTATTTTTGCAGTGGTAGGGTTCTTCTTACCATTGCTCTGACATTATCTATTGCAGGTTCACAATCATCTAAACGTTCTTTGAGCATGAGACTTGCTTGCCTATATTGCTCCCCTAGTTTAATTATTACATTTTTTGCCTCTTTCAATTGTGTTCTCAGTCTATTTAAAGTATGTTGATCCTCACCATGGGTAGTCTTCTTCTTTTTTGCTTCTGCTGGCTAACCCTTTGTTGGAGTTTCTTCTTGAGTCTGCAATTTTATGGCTAAGGATCTTGTTTTTCTTTCACCTCTGAATATTAGGCTTAGGTTTTTATTTCACCTCTGAAATTTTCTCCACTACATTCCCTTTACCTTTTGTTTTGGAACCTGTTGGAGTTAAAGGAACTGATGTTTCACTTGTTATTGAGATATCTTTCTTGAAGTCCTGCTCCAAATCTTTTTTCTTCATTTCCCTATTCTCATGATGCAACTGCTATGACAAAATGAGCTCTCTTAAACTGTTCTTGTAGCTCAATGATAAGGTTGTCTTTGTCACCAGGGAGATATATTTTTGTGAAGGCCTCTAGAGCTTCATTAGGTGCTTGTGGTGTGTGCATGGAAAGCATATTTTTTGTTGTTGACCTAGTAATTTGTTTATTAGGAACTTTGACCACTTCTGGGGAAAATTGGAGCTTTTTCCCTCCCTTCTTACCTTGTTGGGTTACTGCAGGTTCCTCAATTTCCTTTGCCCTCTTTTTGATAGAAATATTAGGGACAAATGTGGTGGTATTTGCTACATATGGAGGTTTATCTCTCATGCTCTGTGGACTACTAAAAGAATCAATTGTTATCTTTGATGACGATGCAAAGGTTTCCCAATCGTGATTAATCTTTTCGAGTTCTTCTAACACCAACAAATTTATCAATGAAAAATGGAAGAGGATGGGTTCTCGTTATTTCCTTACTTGCACTTTGTTATCCATCTTCCCTAAGCTTCTGAAGAGGTAATAGGGTAGATTTAAAGGTTTTTCTACCAGTGAAGTGCATTAAGAACCTAATATGATATTGGTAAACCCCAGTGAATCTTCCTTCACATGTAAAAAACCTTTGAATTACCCTCAACATGCTGCTATGGTTCTCTAATATAAATTATTTAGGTATGGTGGCTCCAAAATTTGTGTTTCTAAATTCAGGCTTAAAAAATTCATGATAGCAGGATAGATCTAGTTACATACCTTTAAACCATTGCTCTCCACGAGCATGGATCTCTATTGCAGCATCGATGCTGTCTTCAAAAACCTGAAATTGCATGTTTCCCACTTTAGCTTCAATACCATTAAATCTCAATGAAAACTGCTTTGCCACTTGCAAGATGTACCCTTGAATCTTTTCACAAAATCTATTGCAGCCCACTTGTTCAAAAGAAACCATGATTGCTGGATTCTGCATTTACTAGCCTTAGGTCTTGAGGCTCAAATATAATAATATCGTCACCCTTTATAGTCTTCCTCCTGACTTTTGGAGTCTCCGTGATGCTGATGTATGTTTCTTACATGTGGGAAATGAATAAGAGGACTGTGCACATGGTAAAACGTAACAATTTCAGATGTGCAACAAATGAGCAGAATTAGGGAGATAGTTTGCGTTTTAGGGAAAAAATTTAGGCCTTTGGGTTCATAAGAAAGGTATTCCTTTAAAAAATCAACCAAGAGCTGAAACCAACGGTTAGAGGGTGCAAAAAATAGAGAACAATAAAATAAAATCACACGCCATCCACAAAATAACACAAATATTTTCTCTAGGAATCCCTTACAGGAGAAAATCTAGCTAGAAGGTGAGGATGCTCTACTCTCTTACTATGGTATGGAAATAATGCAAGTACAAAGGAGAAAGAAATATCTATAGATTTACATGAGACATGCATCATATTAGGTTACTACAGAACATTAACCCCCTCTATTATGCTCTCTAATTTTCCCACTCCCAGTTATTCTACTTCTCTATGGAATAAAATAAAATAACATAGAATGGAAACCCTTCTCCTCCTAGCGGCCTGATAATTAACATAGACTGATAACCATTTAGGGTTAGGGTTTTGAATTCCTCAACCTTCAATTGTGATAAAGTTTTGGACCTTCTTTAATATTGTTGAAATTCCTCATGTGGCTAGCCCCATATGTATGAGTAATGGGGGCTGGCATGGCATCCTCTCGTACCATTGTGGTCAACATGATATGTCAACTTGCGAGAAGAATACTTTTTTCATACGAGCTCTGATTGATTCATGGTATGCACCATTGGAAAGGTATCAGAGTGTAGAACATTGTTAAGGAGATGGGAAAATGTTTTAGACACTAGAACCCCAAAAAGTGTTGTTGAATGCCTCAAAATGGATCTGGAAGGTTATAGACACTAATTTTCCAAACAGGGACCTACCACTAAAATGACCTTGCAAGTTGATTTCTCCATTTTTTTTTCCTTTCTGAAAGCATCGAGATAGATGAAAAATAATATAATGATCCAAGACAAATCATACCTCCCCATTTAGAGAGGCTTTTGGTCCCCAAAATATTTACTGAATGAGGTGAGTAAATTTTTCCTCTACCTTCTCCTTGGAGTACCACTTTGATTTTCCTGCAAGTTGTTCTTTCAAACCAACCTAACAAAGATCATGCTTCCCCTATCTTTTAGCTCTAGAATGCTTCTACAAAACTTTTTCCTTTTCCAACTCTTCTTGAGCATATGGTGCTAAATATTCTATGGAAGGTAGGACATGTTCCTCCTACTAATCCAACATGGAGGGCTCATCGAGTTTGAGATTATCCACATTCACTATTGAGTAAATGTGCATGTATGGGGTTAGACTGATTCTAAAGGAATTATCTCTCACCTTTTTGAATACCTCAAACGGACCATACCATAGAGCCTTGATCCTCTTACCAGGATCTTGTAGTCTTTCCTTATTAATCAACTATAACCATACTCTATCTCCCACTCTAAATGTTCTCTTTATTCTGTGTTGGTCATGTCTAGCCTTGTACTTTTCTTGTGACTTATTCAATGTCTCCTACACTTGCAAATGGATTTGCCTAATATTCTAAATACTTTTTTCTTCTTTTAATGCATCTCCTGTGAGGTCCTCCCTCACTCCTCCTTGCTATCCATATACAATATCTAAGGGTGAAGGTGGAAAACATCCAAATCAAGTTTTCAAAAGTTTTCTTACCAATAGAATTGTGGAGTTCTCTTTTATATGAGTGTTTTATATAGATCATATTTTCATGCCAGGTCTTCAGATGCTTCTGATTGTAACCCCTCAAAAGATGCAACAAAGTCTTATTGAATACTTTTGTTTTTCCATCTATATGTGGATGGAATTCTATATACCTCTCAAGCTTAGTGTCCATCATCTCCCAAAATGTAGTATAAAAGGAACTGAGATATCTAGTGTCAAGATCCGAGATGATGCTTCTTGGTATCCCAAAGTGCACCCAGACCTATTCAAAGAGCAAGCTTGTTTCTTCCTGTCCCTTGATGGTCTTTTTCCAAGGCATAAGAATGCACATTTTGATGAAACTGTCAACTACCAAGAATAAATAGTCATGTCCCTTCCACATGGTTAGTAAACCACCCACAAAATTCATGGAAATTCTTTCCCAAGTTCTATTGGGTATTGGTAAGGGATGGTAGAGACCTTGCTTCTTGTTACTCGGATTTCCTATACAAAAAAGTATACATCCTCTAATATATCATGCTGCATATTCTTGCATTCTGGGCTAGTACACGTACCTATGTAAGTTGGAAATTATATTCCCATCACCAAAATGTCCTACAACCTTGGAGGTGTGAGACTCTGTGACAAGTTGCAATCATTCACCTCGAGGGACATAGAGCTTGTCGAGCTTGTAGACTAAACCATTCTAAAAATTATAGTCAATGTTGTTGTCACCTTCTTATATATAAATTCATCCTTGTAGCTGTATAAACACCTCCTTGAAGTACTCATCTTCTCTGTATGTCTCTTTGTATGGATCATGGGTAAAAGGATCCATGTGCATCAAAGTTCCCAAGGCTGTAATCTTGGATGTGAGTGGATGTGAGAGCATGTCAACCAACTTGTTTGTGCTGCCCTTGTTATACTTTATGACCAAATGAAATTTTTGTAAGAACCCCATCCATTTGTAGTGCCTAGTTTGCTATAACTTACTTTGGACCCACAAATAATGGAGTGTCTAGTGATTTGTGTGGATGATGGTCTCCTTACCCATCAGATAATGTTTCCACTTTTTGACAACTTGTACCAAGGCATAGAGTTATTTGTTGTAGGTAGGGTAGTTTAGGACCTTTCCATGAAATACTTCAAAATGATAGTAGATAGGATTTCTTCCCTGTATCAAGACTGCTCCCAGGGTATACCCACTTGAATATTTTCTCCACTTCGAAGGGATTCTGTAAGTTTGGTAGTGTGAGCACTGGTGCTTGACTGATATTTCTTTTCATCTCATCAGAATCATTCTACTGATTCTTCCCCCACTGGAAACTCTTACCAATCACTGTTATGGTGTGGAGTGGTGTAGTTACTGCTGAAAATGAAGCTATGAATTTTCACAAGTACTGTGCTTCTCCAACAATGCTCCTAATTTTAGTGATAGTTGTAGGAATTGGCTATTTTGTGATGGCATACATTTTGGAAGGATCTATCTTGAGCTCTCCTCCACCAATCACATACCCTAGATACACCAAAGACTATTGAGAAAACTCACATTTCTTGAGATTGGCCAACAACTTGTGTTTCTTCAAGGTCTCTAATACCTACATAAGATGGGAGATGTGCTCCTCCCAGGTAGCACTATAAATTGATATATCATACAAATAAGCAATAACAAATTAATCTATATAAGGGCACACAAAATCATTTATTAGTCTCATAAATGTAGTTGGTGCATTGCATAAACCAAATGACATAAGAAATCACTCATACAAACCTTGCCTTGTATTGAAGGCAATCCTCCGGGTATATTCTTCTTTGTCTCATACCTAGTGATATCCTAATTTCAAATCTAGATTAGTGAAGTACTTGGTATGTTGCAACTGGTCCAACAAATCATCGATCCTAGGCAGATGTATTGATTCTTCAGTGTAATCTTGTTCAATGCCCTGTAATCAATACACATTCTCCAAGTCCCGTCCTTCTTGGGTGTTATCACTTTGTAAATTGATTTTGGATGAGGAATAAAATCACAAAGGTAACCACAAACCAACTTGAGGATAGAAGCTATCCATTCCAACCAGATAGGGATCTCTCTCTTCAAATCAATCACTGAAAGGATTGATTTGCAATTTTGTCCAAAGGCTAGATGTAACATCCCAGTTTTAATCCTTATGCACTATAATGTATTATGTAATTGTGACTTAGGCTGGTGATCCAGTAAAGTAAAAAAGGGGCTAGAGTGCCTAGGAAATGTTATACTTCATATACATTAATAAAATACACCGCTGGATGCAAGATAGACAATGAAAAAAGAGATAGGGGGATATGCTTCCACGAGAGAGGGGCTTGAGGGGCTAAGTTTTTTTATTATTATTTTATTTAACCATAATTGATTTTATGGAGAAAAGGGGTTACATGAGTTTCTTGGGGGAGGCCATGTGGTTCTTGATTTCCAAGTAATTATATAAACCCATCTTTGGTTTGGTTGGGGGTTCAATTGTTCTTATTCATTCATTGTTACACCTTTCTCACTCTTCATTTTGGGAGCCTCATT
>SNQJ01S0117244.1:3028-27728 GCA_010110895.2 Picea sitchensis
TGTCAACTCCATGTTGAGCACGGAAGAAATCACACATCTCACTCATACTAAGCTGTAGAAAGCGCCTATCCATACAGCAAACTTCAACTGCCTTGAATTTCCTAGCTCAGGTCAGCTTATCTCCATCTTCAACTTTTAGAAAGATTGATTTTCTCAACAAATGATACCAAATTAAAACCCTGACTTCTACTTAAATATAATGAAGTTTCTCGATAGTCTGTAAAATATTTTGTTCATAGATAAATAATTTTAAAAAAAAATCTCAAAGCTTTATTCAAGTGAAATGAATTTTTTCATCTTCAACAGATTGTAAAATATTAAAGCTTTGACTTCTATTTAATTCTCAACCAAAAAGTTTCAAATGCCTTAAATTTTCTAGCTCTTGTTTGGGGACATCAACTCACTTCCATCTTTAATTGTCAGAAAGATTGATTTTCTGAGCAGATTATACAAAATTAAAGCTTGCGCTGCTAACTTCCACTTAAATAAAAGGAAGTTTCTCCACAAATTGTAGCATATTAAAAAATTCATCTCCTTTCACTTATAGTTCCCAAATTTATTTAATTAAAAAAAAAAAAAGCAACTCAAAGCTTTCACTTCTAAAATAAAATGAAAATTTTATCTCCTTATACATGTAATTCCCAAATTTGTTCAAAAAAAAAACCTCAAAGCTTTCACTTTTATTAAAAGAAAATTAAAATGTTCATCTTCAACAGCCTGTGAGGTCTTAAAGCTTTGATTTCTATTTAATTCTCGACCTAAAGGCCGGTATTCCGTGTATATACACCTAAAATAAATCAAAGACAACAAATATTTAAAATGCAGCAGCGAAATTAAATATAATTATCGCGAAAACTCCATTACAGAGCCTTACCTAAAGCGTCCAGGCATGTCTGTATACTTTCGCACCAATTACTGAAAGTCTCTTCGTTCTGCGGGCACAAACACACGTCCTTGAGCACCCTGTTTCCGGAGCTCACACCGCACCAGCCATCGGCCTCCCGTTTCGTAAAACAATGGAGATTAATGCTCGAACCTTCTCTGCTAAACCCTAAGAGATCATTCTCTATAATCAGGCTTCCGGTGGTAGCTCCAGTCCAGCGGATTAGCCCTCCACGGAACAGCGTCACGGTCACGTGGAGGCCGTTGAGTTGTAGGTCCTCGCTCATAAGCAATTCGTGCCAGTGCTGTTGCTCTCCTATGAATTCCATTCCCTGTCCTCCTCCTGGTCGAGAGACGCTAAAATCAAAATCCGTCAGTTGATGAATATTCTTCAGTCATGTTATGTTGAAGTCCTTTGCGAGCCGCTGCCTGCGCGAACAATATTCGTCCGGTAGCTTGTGACGTGACGAGTCACAACCCGGATTTGAGTTTTCACGGCGACGGGAATTTAGGTAGTAGACGAGACAATAAATGTACATACCACCAAGATAGACTCAACGTTCCCTGGTTTTTATCTTTGCTAAATTTGGGGGAGAAATCATCTCCGACTATTTAACGGTGGGTTCATTATTATGTAAAGTATAATTTGGCGGATTCTGGTTGGCCTCCGTTATCTTAAAGGGACTTATTCTCCTCTGCATGATACAGACACTTCACCCAATAAATTTTTAAAAAGAGGTGTTATGCTTTAATTTAGTTTCTTTATAAGGTATTTTATTTTTATTTTTTTTAAAGATATCCTAAAGTATATCCATTTTAAAATACATGTAAATAATGAAATATGTTTAATTATTCTAATGGAATCTCAAAATGAAGTTTGAATTTAAATTGAAATTCTATTTTTTGGGATGGAAATTTCATCCCTTGTGGTTGGTGGGTAGAAAATGGCTTGATAATGAGTTGAAAAGAAAGAAAATAGCAATATCTTACATACATGTCACATGTGCAAAGAATTTACAAACTTAACATTTATGATGTAAAAAAATAAAGAATAGTGTATATAGGATGTCACATAAAATAAGATGGCAATAGTCCAAAGAATCATGGGAGGAAAGGTTATGTGAAGTAGCTGTAAATGGAGAGGTAGAATAGGAGCAACGCTCTTTTGTGCATTATGTAGTGCACTCACAAATTGAGGAGAGGCCACATTTCAAGAGATCTAGTGAGAGGTATCTCGAAGTTGGCTAAGTAAATGTTGAGGGCAAGAAGTAATACATGAGAGTAGCTCACCCTTCATGCAAGGCAAAGAGGACCAAATCTAGTTGAGTACACCAAGCCTAAGATTTAGGCCTCGTCATGACACCACTATCTCTATATTGTAATTTCTTGTTTGTTTTATTTTCTTGGAAATTGGTCCACTTAATGTAAGCTTTATTGTCCCATGTGGTCATTTAATAAAATATATTTATTTATCTATCTATTTATTGTTGCCTAATAAATGGACACAACTATGCATACATGAGTTGTAAAACATAGCTCCATTTGTTTTTCAAGTAGCAATCATTAGGGGCATGCATCATTGATTAATGTTTGCCTACATAGAAGGCACTTATTCTAAATGAGGAGGGGTGGGAATAAGAGTAGAGAGCACTTACTATGAGGAGAGTTGACATTAGAAGGCATTTTCTATGAGGGGTTTTTCTATGGTGTATTGGCAAACGCTATGTTAATGCATGGGAAAGGTGTAAAGTTCAAATCTCATTCCTCCATTTTTATGTGAGGAGTTGTAAACCCCAACTTTTACATTTTGACATGGTTGGGTGAGGGACTCCTTGAAACTTGATCTTAGAACCTTTACCTTGAAATATGAAGGTTTTAAGAAACAATTTATGGGTGTTCATTGGGGAGTATGAGGTTGTTATCTAATTGTGATGGAAATGTAAGAAATGTGTGAAATTATGCACAAGTAGGTTGTAAATGGTTCCAACCTATCTATGCATGGCTTTTCCATTATTGGTCAACGATTATTAGGATTTTGCTTCATGGATAAGTTTTGTCTGGGTAAAGGGCACTTACTTTGATGAGAGGGTGGTATTGGAAGCAGAGAATACTTACTATGAGGAGAAGTGGTAATAGAAGGCATTTTTTATGAGAGATTACCTTGTGATGTATTTTTAAAAAGCTTTGATGATGCATAGGAGAGGTGTAAAATCCAAATCTATTTCCTCTATCTATTTACAAGGAGCTTTGAATCTCAAGTTTTATATTTTAACATGGTGGAACACAAGACTCCACAAGATTTGATCATTGAACCTTTTCCTTAAAAAAATGAGAGCTTTTAGCAACATATTATAAGTGTCTCCTTAGGGAGTATGAAGTTGTTATCTCATGGTGATGGAAATTTGAAAATTTTGCCAATGTTAGATCACTTACCCAAAAAAGGGATAAAGGTATCTTCCATGATACAAGGTAGTCTTAGCTATGCAAGCAAGTCAATGTTTAAGCTAACTATGACTATTGGAATTTCATCAATATTATACCAATTCTCTCTACAATCTACTATAGACTCTATTGTTCCACCCTGAGTGATAGATATCGTGCCCAACCTCTTACAATCTATTTTTCATCTCAAGCAATGTATTTGGTATGAATTTATATGTGTTTATTGTTGGGCATCATGTTAGAAAACGATACTCGAGGTATCCAAGAAATTCCAATCTCGCTCTCCTCATAGTATAAGTGTGCATTCAACAATAAGCCAAAGGAACACACTTTGACTTGCCTTTTAATATAGGTATAATTTTGTTCTCCTCGTAATAATAAGTGCACATTCAACAATAAGCCAAAGAAAAACACTAAGACTAACCTTTGTGTTATTATATGCAAAAATATGTCCAGACACCTACCAATCTTTACTGCACATTCTGTAAGTCTGTGGGACACGATGAGAAGGATTGTAGGGCTTATGATCTCTTGCATGAAAGATCAAGGGATACATATAGGATTCAAGGAGAAACACGGCAAGAAGGAAACACTGCAGAGTTCAACTCCCCAGGAAGAGGAAACTTCAACCCTCGTGGAGGATTCAGAGGAAGAGGACGAGGAGGAGGTATGGGTCGAGGTAGATGATAGATCATATGTTATAATTGCGCACAACCAAGACATTTGGCAAGGGATTGTCAGAACCCTTGTACCACTTGCAACTATTGTAATTCGTTTGATCATGTCATTGAAGATTGTCCAGTATTGTTAGCCAAACTCCAGGAGAGACGAGGAGGAAACCAACAAGTACAATTAATATCAGCAGAACCTTGCGGTGAAGACCCTAGAATCGTTGTTATTACTAGAGGAGGCATTGTTATAGGAGAAGACAGAGTGACCCCGGGAAAGACTGCAGAAGGATCAGGGATCAAAAGAGCTGCAGAGAAGGCACAGTTGTTTGACCCAAGGAGAGAGAGGCATACTTTTGAGGAAGCAAGGAAAGAATTTGTAGAAAGACAAGCTTCTTCATCTAAGGCACAACCAGAAGTAAGGGAATGTGAAATGCCACCAGCATTTGATCAGTCTGCTATAGCTAAACAAGGAAAAGAGGTAAGCAAGCTCATGGACTTTTTATATACCTGTATCAATTTGATTAAAGATGAAAAGGTTGTACAAGAATTACAACACCTAGTAAGACAGTATGAAATTGGGAAAATATATCCTGTGTTGAGTAGAGTTGTGAATCAAGTATCAAGAAAAAGGAGAACAAACAAGGAATTACACCTTAGTGCTCAGATTGGAGACTACGACGTGGACTATGTGGTCCTCGACTTGGGATCAAAAGTCAATGTTATGACGAAACAGACTTGGGCACTGATGGAAAACCCAGACTAATTTACTCTCCTACCAGGCTCAGGATGGCTAATCAGCAGGTGGTGAGCCCCTTTGGAAGACTAGAGCATGTCCCTGTAGACATCGATGGGGTAAGGACATTTGCAGACTTCGAAGTAATTGAGATTGTTGATGATAGTTGTCCTTATCCTGCGCTGTTAGGAATTGATTGGGCTTTCAACAATTCGACTGTCGTTGACCTAAAGAAGAGAAGAATGACATTTGAAGGTAATGGCCTTAAAGTCATTGCACCTCTGGACTCAGATGAAGGTTGCAGATACACATAACCTATCAGGGAAGAAGACCGTGCATATGAGTTAGAGAACATTTACAAGCTGACAACAAGACAACAGGATTACATTAATCCTACAGCAGATGGAAATCTCAGCTGGCGAAGTGAAAGCGCATGCTCATCAGACTCAGAAAAGGCATTAGAAAATTGGCAGAACAAGATGTATGAAGTCTCCACATGACGATGTGCCAGATTGACCAGAGCAGTTCGTTGGATTGGCATAGAAGTAAGTAACCTTCCAACATTTGATGGTTTGAATCATTTAGAGACATTTCTAGCTGAATTTGAGAAAATTGTACCCGTACAACAGAGGATGTTGGCACTTGGTGAAGCCTTGAAAGCCACACCAGCTAGATAGTGGGGAGAACACAAGAAGAACATCGCGGAGTGGACACAATGTCACACTTATTGAAAGTGTGCTTTTCAGACCAAGCAGAAGGATGTGAAGTTCGATACACAGGCCAGAGTTGTCCTAAGGACCACATGCGAAGTTGTGAGGATGCCTGGGGAAACATCCCTAAAGAACAGTGGGTGCATAGGTTCATTAACACCTTGAATACTACGCCTATCAACTGGTATCTTCACGCAAAATTGTGCCTCATCACTACAGACTGGTATGTAATGACTCAGAACCTTATAGCTACCTTCTTATTTAAAAGCTAGTACCCTACAGTAGATCAGGCGTTACACATTGTAAGACAAAAAGTCTTTGAGGAGGCACCGAACCTCCCTTTTGAGCAAGAAGAAGATGAATGGATTGCGCCTCTTCAACAGTTACAAGATTGCTACAATATTAATGTTGATGAGGACGATGACCCTAGAGATGTAAACATTGCATATATTGAAGGTCACAGAGACATAGAAGAGCATGGGATTGAATTACCCTTTGTTGGACAACCTATTAAAATCAAGAAAGTTAATATTGGAACAGAACTAACACCTAAGATGGAAAATGTGGGAGACTATTGGGATGATGCCACTATTAGCAAGATCACATAACTATTACATGAACATCAGAACTTGTTTCCAACCAAGTTCACAGATATGAAGGGAATTAAAGGGCACATGGGAGAAATGAAGATCCCTCTGAGACCAGATGCAAGACTTATCAAGCAGAGACCTTACAGACTGAATCCCAAATATAAGCAGAAAGTTAGGATTGAATTGGATAGAATGATGGAAGCAGGAATCATAGAACCTGTTGAAGAATTCGAATGGATTAGCCCTATGGTGGTCCAAGATAAGAAGACGGGAGAAATAAGGATTTGTATACACCTAAGGAAGTTGAACGGTGCATGCCTACATAACCCCTTCCATACACCCTTTATTGATGAAGTCTTAGATAATGTAGGAGGATAGGAGGTCTACTCATTCACAGATGGGTTTTCAGGTTATCACCAGATTATAATTGCTAAGGAAGATCGACATAAGACCACATTTGCAATAGAATGGGGGTTGTTCCAGTATACTGTGATGCCTTTTGGCTTGAAGAATGCACCAACCATCTTTTTCAGGGTGGTGGTCAAAGCATTTAAGGACTTCTTACACAAATTCCCAGAAGCTTATTTTGATGATTGGATTGTCTTTAGCCTACTGAAAGACCATACTGAATGTTTAAGATTAATGTTAGATAAGTGCCGGCAATGTCAGATTGCCCTGAATCTGAAAAAATGCATTTTCTTTTCACCCTTTGGAGTGTTGCTCGGGCACATCATGTGTAAGCAGTTGTTGTTGGTCGATCCTTCCAAGATTGCCATCATTGTTGATCTACCTCCTCCCACTTTGGTTAGATAGTTGCGCACTGCACTAGGACACATTGGATACTACAGAAAGTTCATTAAAGGTTATGCATAGATAACATCACCTATGGAGAAGTTATTAAAGAAAGACAGTAAGTTCCAATGGACCAAAGAATGCCAGCAGAGCTTCAACACACTAAAGAAGAAAATGGTCACTGCACCAATCTTGGTTTTTCCAGATTGGAGTAAGGAGTTCAATGTTCATGTCGATGTTTTGTCAATAGCATTAGGAGCAGTTTTAGCACAGCCAGGTGCAGGAATCATTGACCATCCCATCGCCTTTGCTAGCAAGAAGTTTTCTACAGCTGAAAGGAACTATACTATGACTGAAAGAGAAGGCTTGGCTATGGTATATGTGTTGCAGAAGTTTAGACACTATTTGTTGGGAGGACATTTTAAGATGTTCACTGACCATTCTGCATTGAAATACTTAGTGAACAAGCCAGTGTTGGGGGGAAGAATATGCAGATGGCTACTGTTATTCCAGGAATATGATTTTGAGATCATGGTTAAGCCAGGGAGAATGAACAAGGGACCTGACCACTTATCTAGGTTAGAACATGGAGCGGAACCTACCAGTTTGGAGGATACACTACCAAATGCACAGTTGTTGGCCATCGGGAAAGTCGACGATCACGTCGTCGAGATAGTTCAGTTCATGTCCATAGGAATGGCACCTCGCGAATATACATTTATGCAGAAGAAACAATTGGTAGTCTAGGATGCCGATTTTCAACTGATAGTTGGACAGTTGTACAAGATGGGACCAGATGAGATCTTGAGGAGATGCGCTATGGAGGCAGAAAGACCTCTAATTCTTGCAGAAGAACACGAAGGCATCACATGAGGACACTATGCAGGAAAAGCAACAGTGTAGAAGATTCTCAGAGTTGGCCTTTGGTGGCCTACTTTACATAAGGATGCTAAGGAATATTACAGAGCCTACGATGTATGTCAATGAGTAGGAAAGCCTTCTAGGAGGGATGAGATGCCTTTGGCACCACAATTAACACTACAAGTATTTCAGAAATGGGCCATTGATTTTGTGGGACCTATTAACCCACCAGGAAGGTGCACAGGAGCGAGATACATTATTACTGCGACAGAGTATTTGACCAAATGGGCGGAAGCAAGAGTAGTTAAGGATTGTAGTGCAGCTACAGCTGCGCAGTTCATTTTTGAGGATATCATAACTAGGTTTGGATGCCCAAAGATCCTCATGAGTGATCAAGGCACACACTTCATCAATAAAACTATTGAAGCCTTGATGCAGGAATTCAAAGTTCACCATCGGAAGAGCACCTCATACCACCCACAGGCGAATGGTACAATCAAAGCTTTCAATAAGATCTTGGAGATAACGCTCACGAAGATTTGTAGTGTGAACATAGATGAATGGGATTTGAGAGTACCAGCAGTGTTATGGGCTTTTCGAACTACCTGTAAGAAGTTAACAATGCAGACCCCATTCAAGTTAGTATATGGCTTAGAAGTAGTGGTACCTATGGAATACTTGGTTCCTAGTTTAAGAATTGCAGCCTTCACATGTATGGATGACACCCACGTTGTTCAAGACAGGCTTGCACAGTTGCTAGAGTTAGAAGAAGATAGGTTTATTGCAGGATTTCATCAGTAGGTACATAAAGAAAGAAAAAAGGCTTATCATGACAGACATATCAAGAGGAAGGCAGTCAAGCAAGGATATTTGGTATTGTTATATGACAACAAGTTCATGAAGCATCCAGGGAAGTTCAAGACACATTGGCTAGGACCATTTGAGGTTGCCTATGTCATAGAAGGAGGAGTTGCGCAATTGAAGACCCTTAATGGAGAATGGAAAGATGGTTTGGTAAATGGGAGCCGGTTGAAATTGTGTTATGACAACCAGTTGCCTCACAGCTCTCAATAGAATCAAAAGAAAAGAAGGGTCTAGGTACTAGGTGCAGTTGAAACTGGGTACCAGACACATAAAAGACTGTCTGCACATGATAGGGAGGGACAGAGCAGAAAGCACAGGCTACTCTGCGCAGTTTGCAGTCGAAGTAAAACAAAAGGCTCGGTCTTGCAGTGACTTGGGATGAGTCACATGTGAGTGTTGGGGGCATGTTGGCCCTTGGTTAGATAAGGAAGCAGAGATTAAGGAAGAAAGGCGAAGTACGAACTGCGCGGAAGGAACATAAACCAAGGAAGGGTCGAAGTGACAAAAGAAGCAAAAAGGAAGGAGAAAAGAAAGGAAAAACTAGTTGTTGGAAGAGAAGATCAAGGAAGATGGATCATGGACAACTCAGCAAGCAGAAGAAGACATCAATAAGTGTTTTGGAGCACCTCGTGGAAAAGAAGGAAAGACAGGCTGGCGAAGCCCTGCAAACACGCGTCAAGTTAACCTAGGTTTTTGACACCTAGACTTTTGCCATGTAATGTATAAATAAAGGTCTAGAAGACCTAAGAGGGTTAGTTCTAGGTTGGTTCGTTGATACTATGGTTGTTCTTGTTCATTGTTGAGTATTGTTGCAGAGAACAGTGTTGAGACTGTATTGTAAGATCTTTAGCTAGGTGCGAAGATCAACCCTGCAGCTGGGTGCGCAAGGAGGGGAGAGAGAGAGATCTGCAAGCTAAGTGTGCAGATAGAACTTTATGTTTTCATATATTATATCAATAAACACAGTTTTGTGGACGTAGCCCTCGAGAGAGGGTGAACCATGTATATCTTGTTGTTCTGTGTGATTGATGTTGTGTTATGTGTTATCTTTTATACTGTTATTGTATTGTTGTGTTAGATCAGAGATATAACCTGCGAAGTAGGCTTAAGTAGGATACAAAATAACTAGATTGCTGAGAGTTGTTGTCATGGATCCACTTTGCATTTCCTCTGGTTGTAGACACCTGTGTCCTTCAACCCCCTATTGCTACTTTGGGTGAGACTGCATCTGCTCCGCAGGTGTTGTTGAAAGGGCCAGTAGTTAGGGCTTGTTGGTGCGCTGTAAGAGTTGAACCCTGGGTTTGCCCCTGTGCCAACACTTTGGATATTTAATATTTGAGTTGCAACAATAAATATAAGTATATATTCAAACATGGACTGCATGACATCCTAAATTCAACCACCTCTTCCACTAGGGAGTAAGTTCATCATTGGGGTCAACTGCAAATTTATAATTATGTAAATTAATGATTGGGTGTTTGAGTAGTTTTAAAATCTAGCACATAGTCTATCTCCAAAAATTTCAAACATGATTATGATTAACTATGAAAACCTACATATTCAATTTGAGTAGTTGGTCAACAAGGACTGATGATATTTTCTTATTAAAGTTTAAATCCCCCCAAAGTGTGTGATATGTTTAGTTTTTTAAAAGAATGGGGATCGTCAAGGTTGCATCAGTGAGTTATACATGACAATGGACATAGCTCATGTCCTTAATGTCAATGACAATTTTTCCTTCCTGTTGAATGGGAGACACTAACTATTCAAGATTTTTCCTTGAATGTTGTAATCCTGCTATGACACATTTGTTGTTAGACTGTGAGTCCCTAGACAATCACAAAGTACGAGACCGCCTACTTATGAGTTGTAATCCTTATCTATTGATGAGGTGTTGTCATGATCCATTGATGAGTTGTTAGTGAGATCTAAATCTAGAAGTGGTCAAATCCATGTATTATAAATTGATATCATGAGATTAATACATGAATAGAGAATTGCTTAAATCCTTTTCCGCCAATTCATGTCTTGTTGTGCTTGTGCTCTATTTGTTAACATGGTATCAAAGCTTCTTTAGTCTTAAGGGCCTGATTACTCTCATGGTGGTGATCCATGAGTAATTTAGAACTCTAAAGAAATCATAGAGTCATATTCTCTCGTTGATCCCACATGAACTTGGATGATAAGAACACTCTTTGATTTTCTAAAGAGGATAGTGTTGTAGAGGATCAATGTCAATTTGTGATGTTGAGTGCAAAGGAAATCTATGAGAGAGGTTGTGTTAGTGGTTCACGTGTTGCCTAAAATTGGTAGTTGATATCTGTCCAACAATTTGTGATCTACGTGTTTGTTGAGTATGTGTGTTACTTGTACTATTCAAACACACGTTCCTTACCATTCAAGCAACCTACATACACAATTGTTGGCGAATATTTCAAGTTGAAGTGCATTCCAAGTATTTTTCTATTCCAATCACAAAGTTTGAGGCCACCTACTTATGAGTTGTAATCATTATCTATTGATGAGGTGTTGTCATGATCCATTGATGATTTGTCAGTGAGATCTAGATCTGGAAGTGGTCAAAACTATGTATTATAAATTGATATCAAGAGATCAATACATGAGTAGAGAATGGCTTAAATCCTTTTCTGTTAGTTCCTGTCTTGTTGTGCTTGTGCTCTATTTGTTAACATTTGCCCCATTGTCCTAAGTAGAATCTCTGAGAAAAACGATTTGCATAAATTAAGCATTTGAAGTGGGGGAAAAGGTAATTATGCTCCCAAGTATTGTGGTCTCGTAGTTCTTTGTTTCCCTTAAGTGCAAGGTAGAGAAAAATCAATAAAAACTTTAAAAGAGTGAATTCAAGAAAAATAATGTCGTGTGTGTGTGTGTGTGTGTGTGTGTGTGTGTGTGTGCGCGCGCGCGCACACACACACATGTGTTTCACAATGGCTCTAAGGTCTGAGGGGTTTTGGACGATGCCTTGTCCCCTTAATGCATTGTCAAGGGAGCCTTACTTTCATGATTCCATATCTAATAATGTTTAGTCTGCATTTAGTTTTTGTCCTTCCTTGGTGACCTTTCCCATTAGTTAGGCAAGGGACTTAAAATGGCCCACACTCAAGGTGTTTATCACTCCACCATGATCATAGAAAAGATTGTTGTTGAAGAAAGCCAACAAGTATGTCCCCAAGGTGTTTCATGAGGTTTGGTTTTGTCCCACTCGTTAATATTTATGTTGATGAATATAATGTTTAATGCTCAGGTTGTATCCAACACACTTTTATAGCTTGTTTTGTAGGTATAATAAGAGTATCATTAGGGTTTGTATTCGTGAGGCTTCATAACCTTATAATTGACACACAAAGAGTATTCAAAACATGACTAGGGTTTATTCGTGTTTAAGTTTAAGGAAGTCTAAATCAACATGGATTTCATGTAGTGAGGGCCTTGGATCTATCATAATATTTTAATCATTTTCTCATTGGATTCTCTACACAAGCCTCTACATCATTGCATTTTCAGGTATGAGTACAATCCCTTTGATTATTAATCAAGTACAATAATTTTTAGAAAGGTTAGCTCAATAGATAGACACAAAGGAAATGGAGGGTTGTGATCCAGGTGGATATCAGTGGCCAACCACCTCTTCCATCTCACTCACATATAGTTTTCACATTGGCAGTTTTTTTCTATCTTTTCGGGTCCTAAACTTCTGGGGCCATTTTGAGGCCCTAAACAACATTTTTGGGCTCACCACAATAACATTGTAGATGAAGTTAGAGTGTGACGTCAAAATGTGTAGTCCTCGGATAGACCTTTCCAATGGGAAATCGTGCACCTAAAATGAAGATCATATGCAAAAGTTACAAGCCCGGGAAGTTGATGTACCAACTTACCCCATCGAGGCCCACATGACTTTTGGCGCTTCATCTCCTAGGGTTAGGTTTTTTATGTCTAGGGTTTTCTGGTTTCTTCTTGATGCTAAAAAGGCTTGGAGGCCTCATTGTAATGTGCTCAAAAGAATGCACGTAGCCGCCACATCTCTTCTCATATATTAGCTACCACCATTCAAGCAAGATTGTTTCATTATGCATTTTACAGTTTCAACAGATTTCTTTATTGAATAGAAGTTAAGTTTCACTGTATCTCTGTTATTTTTCTCTGTATATCTGTGTTAATGTTATAGATATGTGTTACATTTAGTTCCGCTCATAAATCCAAATCAGTGGTATCAGAGCGGTCTTATCTTCATTTGTTTCTATGTGCATGTCTCCAAAGAGATCAAGGTATAAGCAGTTGGGACTCGAACAAATTGAGTCTGTTATCCCCTAGCCTAGGGATAACTAAGGAGATCATGTCTCGAGGCCCACATGTTCCAGACATGGAGTGCCGAGATTCGAATGACCTAAGCATAGCTACGGAGGGCCCCTCTTTTCTTCAAGTACAATCCACATATCGCCAGCAGCAACGTCCATCGCACTGGCCTGCTCCTAAAGTGGCAGTGGTTCTTGCTCCATGAGGTAATGAGTCTGAGTATCATGGTATGTATCACTCTGATATTTGAAGCACTTGAACATGTTGTATTGAATCCTTCTTCATTTCATGACGTTTGCTTGGAAATTATGCTCTTTTCCTTGTTTAAACCTCAGAGGGTGACACAGTGCCCTAATAAGTTGATTTCCCTTTAGGATGGGTTGCTACTGGGTGGATCTTTGAAGAGTCATCGTCTGTTCCCTCCATACTTACCACTTTTCGTCTTTATTCCTTCCATCTCCCCATCTTTTGGGCATTGGGATAGGCTACTCTAGGAAGGGTTGTACCTTACCTCGTGGGAAGAAGGGGCTAAAGGCCCAAAGGGTAAAAGTAGCTGGTAAGAGTTAAAAGCCATTTTGAAAACTTTGAGATGCTTCACCCAGGGATCCCCGAGAAAGTAGTGAAAAGCTTCTCAGTAAGAAAAGGGGACCCAGAAGATAACATGAACACTCAAGGTATTAGTTGATGGATAGGAGGTATCATCACTAGTTGGCCTATTATGACCATGAACATGTAGTGGTATGCCATTACCACTTATCTAGTCACCAAGCCAGGGTAGTGGCTCTTGGTTGCATAGCCAAGAGAAAGGGGGTCTCATCACGTGCCGACCTTCTCATTTCCAAGAAATGTTTTGTGGATGACATTGTCACCTCTGGTCACCAAGCCAGAATAGTGGCCCTCAATTATTCCCTTGCAGCACAAAATAAAAGATCAAAAGAAAGAAAACTAAGAAAGAATAAATGGAAATGGATGGGCTAGGAACCAATTTCATTCATGACAAGGTGCAACTCACCTCCACAAGGCACCCACGGGTAAGACTCTGCATTCCCTATTATCCCATGCACCCCATGCCACTTCATACACTTACATGACTTGGATTAGGATCCATCTTGAAAACACCATAGACTTAAAGGGGATTAACCCAATAGGACATCATGAGACCCTTCCCAAACCTAAATTTTGCAAGTTGTATGACATCTTTGGGTATTTGTTTAGTTTAGTGGAGTTTGATGCGCAAGTTGTATGACATCTTTGGGTATTTGTTTAGTTTAGTGGAGTTTGATGCACATGTTCGGGTGGTTTGATTGTTGGATGTGATTTACTTGCTATGATATAGTGACTCATGGACCCCTGGAGGGCCTGCCAGAGTACCTATTTGTCTTTGTAGGACCTTGCTCGGTAGACAAGTATTCGTGAAGAGATGACCAGTTTAGACCTTCATGAGGGATTGAAGCCCAGGGATGGATGTTGAGACCCCGGGCTTGGGGCATGACAATGATGACCAACTTGCATGATACAAGAAGAGGTCATTGCCTTTGGAGGCACTATGGTAGGCCTAGGGGGGTGGATTCCACCCTCCATGCACCAGGATGCCACCCTTTGGAGATTGAGACGTCATCCTTCTAGTCCAGGACGACAGGGTTCCTTGAAGATGATGGTAGCATGTGTGGACAAACATTGAGGCCTTTGGAGGCCTAACACCATGTTCTTGCAGCCCAACGCCCCCTTAAGGAGACCTAACGTCAGTGTAGAAGGTATGACATCACCTTATTTAGCATTATTTTATGTAAATTTATTTAATTTGTAAATTAAGGGCATAATTGTTGAGGTCGGCCCTGTATTTTGAAATAAATTTAATTTTAGGCCAGATTTTGGTATAAATACACAAAAATGGCATTCATTTTCATCATAACTCTCCCATGAGAGAGAGAGGACTTAAATTGGCGCCCTTTTAGGGTTTATTGTCTGAAATTGCGAGGCACACTTGTTTTGGAGGCTAAATTTTGCAACTTGGATCATTTTTTGGTGAAGTTACTTGGCAATGTAGGGTTTTAATGCTTGATTATTCTTGGTGAAGTAAGTAAATATGCAATTGTTATTTCATTTTGAATGGTTATGGTATATTTGCTTATTCATGTTAAAGATTATGAAATTGCTTGCTTGACAAACCCTAGGAGTAAAGGACTTAAGGTGCTACTTCTTTGCTCTCCATTTGCTAGATTTTATTAAAGTGGTTCAACCTAGACATGCTTCTAAAGCCCTAAAGTGCTAGCACTTTAGAAGCCATTGCCTAGTTGTTGTTGCATTAAATACATTTCAATAGTTTAAGGAGGAGGAAGGCGTTAGGTCCTAGAAGTGCCTACTCTCTAGTTAGATCACCTCCCTAAAGTTTGGATCCTAGAGGACTTAAGGTGCTACTCCTCTAAAGATCCTCCCTTTTACTTAAACAAGTATAATCATCATTGTTTCTCCAAGTAAATGTTGTCGAACTCTTGACTCCACAACCCCTTAAAGGCACTACTCTCTCTCCTCTTTGGTTGATTCATTAAACAAACACTCAAACTTTAAGCTCTCAAGCCTTCACTAACCAAAACTAACACTAACTTAGCATAGACAACTAATTTTGTTGTGGTTGTTATAATTGTCTGCTACAGCCATCTAACTGCAACACATTTTCTACATACTTAACATTAATTGCTAGCTAATTACTTCAGAATTTGTTTGTGACAAGTTACTATCATTCTATATACTAAATGCCACATCTTTATTGCCTTTTAAAGCATTTTCTGAAGAATATTCTTATAGTTGTTACATATTTCTCAATGTTGTAAACTTTTTACTGTTGTACTTTCATATCAGCTAGCACACATTTCATTAGTTTATTGTCTATGTAATGTTCCTGACTTGGCTAGTCTGGGAAACTCTGCTAATGTGTGTGTATGATTAATTGTTTACAACATATATATTGAGTATACATATGGTAAATGAGACAAAAGACTATAAATCATATATTATGATATCTCTGGAGTACAATGCCGAATGTAGCTGACAATAAAATAAATCACTCGGCTAGATCAATGACAAAAGGATCTTAACTGGAATACAATAAGAAAACTAAAATGATAATACCCAATGATAGATGAACACTGTGGGATCAATGGATGATCTGCAAGCTATGGCAACTCACGCGATAACTACTGCAAGTCCAGAATGTTTGCCCTGGTAGCTAGATCTCTCGGATCGGTTTGGAAACTATCCCAAACAATGCACCCTATTGTCCCTCTCAGTCTTGGTGAATGATCGACCCCTCTGTTGGTGTGTCTGGACTTGGATGGATCCCCCTGGGGGAATGCACCCCTCTACTACTGGAAAACTGTGCCCTAGTGATTCCACCATTGGAATCGGCTGGAATGTGTCTCAAACTGATCGCCCTGGCCTACTGTGAAATGGGTCGAAAGGGTTTCCCTGGATCTGATCTGATGATCACTCGAGAACCCTGAATGTGTCCTCCCCAAGTGTTGCACTCCTAATGTCTGGAAAATGTGTCCCTGATGATTCCCCCGTCGAAATTTGATGAGAAACCAGGAAAAAGATGCATATGCCCTACCTCTCAAATGGGTCGTAGGGGAATCTCTGAACTCTCCTTGAATGGGACAAGTTGATCCACTAAACCTCCTCAGAAGTTGCGCCCTCTCCCTGAAAAAGTGCGCCCCTACTATTGAATCTGTAGAACTGTTGTTGAAGACTGATGGAAGACCTGTGTGATCTCCCCGGTGACTAGGGTGTGTCTCTCAACACTAAAATCAATAACTTGTGTATTCCTCCTGGAATCCACTGAGCTACCTCTCCCGAGATGCAACTTTCCCCTCAATGACAAGTCAAAATATGCATAATGATGAATTAGGTCATTGTACCTTCTCTTATAGCTACCCAAAACCCTAATTCGTTGTTGATTTCTAATTTTAGCTCAAGTTGGCTTAAAAGCGCTTTTAGCCACTTTTAGCTCAATGTCACTTTTCGATTATAACACCTTTGACTGTGATCACCTCCAGTAACCCTGTTTACCCCTTTCTGGCCCTGGCTATAGTCTAATGAGGTTGTTTAGACCATTAATCCTTCTCTCTAGAGCTCTTATTTGGAAAGGGACATTACAGTCCTCCCTTCCTAAAATTGCTTGTCCTCAAGCAATACCAATCCAGGGTGCTGCAACACCTGCTCGCTCTACCAAGTAGCATCCTCTACAGGAAGCCTTTTCCATCTGATCAAACACTCTTTGATGACCCTGCTCTTCATTTTACGCTCTCGGAACTCCAATACCTCCTCTGGAACCAAGTCCAACTGTCCCTCCTCGTTGAATGGGGGAAGCTCCTCTGATGTGTTGATGAATTGTCCCACTACCTTCTTAAGGCAAGATACGTGGAACACATTATGAATCTTGCTCCCATCTGGAAGCTCTAGCTCAAAGGCAACCTCGCCTATCCGGTGCATGATCCTCTAAGGCCCATAAAATCTGGGCTTGAGCTTCTCGGCCCCACTCTTCTTCAGAGATGATTGTTTGTAAGGTTGGATTCTCAAGAACACCAAATCCCCAACCTCAAAGTTGCGCTCTATCATGTGCTTGTCTGCACTAATCTTCTATCGATTTCGTGCTGTCTGCAGGTTCTCTTTTAGCAGTTTGAGAATCTCTTGTCTCTCTTTGATCTAATCCTTGGCCTTGGGAGCTCTAATCTCCTCGAAAACCAAGTCTATCAAAGTGGGAGCATCGTACTCCTATAATTCTAGGAAGGGTGTCATACCAATGGACATGTGGAAAGTGGTGTTGTAACAATGATCTCCTAAATGCAACCACCTCACCCATGTTCTCTATTGTCCACCCACATAGTTTCTCAAATACCCTTCAACCCACATGTTGATGATCTCTGTTTGCCCATCTATTTGAGGGTGATAGCTAGTGCTAGGTGTCAACTCAGTCCCCACCAATCTAAACAACTCCCTCCAGAATGCCCCAATAAACCGACTGTCCCCATCACTGATGATGTTCCTCGACAACCCATGAAGTCTGAAGACCTCTTTGAAGAATAAATCGGCTACCTGAATTGCATTGTACTCTGTCGGTATGGCATAGACGTGAGTAAACTTGGTCAATCTGTCGACCACTATATAGATGCAATCCTTACCCTCGACCTTGGGTAGTCTTGTGATGAAGTCCATCGAGATGCTCTCCCATTTCTGCTCTGGAATGGGAAGTGGTTGAAGTAGCCCTGTTGGAAGCGTATGCTCTGACTTGTTCTGATGGAAAGTCACACACTCACTGATGTATCACATAATGTCTTGTTTGAGGCCCTTCCATGAGAACCTCTCTATGATCTGCCTGTAGGTTTTGAAAAACCCTTGATGGCTTGCTAGTGGTGAATCATGAATTGTTGCGAGGATCTTCTTCTTGAGCCCTGAATCTGGTACCAAGTAGAATCTGTCCTTGTAGAATATGACATTGTCAATGACCCTGTACCTGTCATCCTGAATTTGTCCATCCATAATCTCGCAAGCGAACTGGTTCTTGGAATATTCCACTAACAAGTGGGATTTCCAATCCGCTGAAATCTGCATCAAAGAACATGGTGTAGGTCTCCTAGATAGCGCATCGACCACAATGTTCTTCTTCCCCTTGATGTACTCTATGTCAAAGTCAAATGCATGTACCTTCGTCACCCATTTCTATCAGCGCTCACTGAGGTCCTTTTACTCAAGGAAATACTTCAAGCTGTTGTGATCTGTTTTGACCACGAATTTGTTGCCCACCAAATATTGTATGAATTTGGTCAAGGCATGCATGATTGCCAGCATCTCCTTGTCATAGATGGAGTACAACCTCTTAGGCTGACTAAACTTCCTGCTCTTAAATACAATGGGGTGTCCTCCTTGCATCAAAACTGCCCCGATGACCTCGTCGAATGCATCCCACTCTAATACAAATGGTAGATTGAAGTTTGGTAATGCTGACACTGGGCATGTGCCCATGAATTCCTTCACGTGATCAAAGGATTTATGTGACTCATCGATCTAGATGAAAGCCCCATGCTTGGTGAGATCCACCAATGGTGCTCCCAGCTAAGAAAAATCCCTGACAAATCGCCTGTAATAGCTACATAACCCAAAGAAGCTCCTAAACTCTGTCACATTCCTGGGCGTTGGCCAATACAAAATGGCCCTGATCTTCTCCTGGTGTACTTGTACCCCCTATGCACTAATGATATGACCCAAGTAAAGTAGCTCTGTCATACCAAAATCACACTTTAACTCTTTGGCGTATAGTAATTGCACCTCCATGATGCTTAATACCTCATCCAAGTGCCTCATATGATCCTACCATGTCTTGTTGTAGACCAAGATGTCGTCGAAGAAAACCGAGACTGATTTGCTTAATTGATCCATGAATTTGTGGTCCATGCAATACTGAAATGTAGCTAGTGCATTGGTTAGCCCAAATGGCATAACCAAAAACTCGAAATGTCCAAAGTGACATAGAAATGTCATCTTCTCTATGTCCTACTCTCGGATGTTGATATGATGATACCCATAACGTAGATCAATCTTTGAGAAGAAAACTGCCCCATGCAGTTCATCCATCAACTCGTAAATGAGAGGGATATGATACCGGTTCTTGATGGTTTTCTTGTTCAAGTCCTGGTAATCCATGCACATCCTCATGGTACCATCCTTCTTTAGAACTACGACAACTGAAGAAGCAAATGGACTGCTACTAGGTCTGATGTGTCCCATCGCTAGCAATTCCTTAATTTCTTTCTCTATCTCATCCTTTAACCTCCTAGTATGATGATAGGGTGGTGTGATCATAGGTTTGCCCCCCTCCTCCAACTCAATGGCGTGCTCAAACCCCCTGTTAGGTGGTCTCCATGGTGGAATTGACCCAAAAACCTGCTGATGTCATCCCAACAAGTTCTTGATCTCTGTATGATATTGTTGTTGACCCTCTGAATCCTTCTGTGTAGTGATCAAGCACTCTGCGACATATGCTACCTCCCCATGTCTGAATATCCTCTCCATCCTCTTGGCCGAAACTGTCTTGGTTGATCATGTTGACATGCCTCTCATAAAAACCCTCTTCCCGTCACTATCTCTGAACCCCATCTCCAAGGTTTGGTAATTGGTGGTGATTTTTCCCAAGGTGATCATCCATTGGACTCCCAATACCACATTTGTGTCAGATAGGTCAACCACATAAAATGTGTCTCTCACTGTGTAGTTGCCTAACTTTATCTCCAAGTCCGGAACTATATCTATACACTCCACTGTATGGCCATCTGCTACTGCAACATCAAACCCCTCAAACTCCTCTGTCCGAAGTGCCCGTCTCGATACCAATGAAGCACCAATGAAGTTGTGGGTGGCCCCACCATCTATCAGGGTGATTGCCCATTGTCCCTGAATAGTCCCTCTGATTCGGAGGGTATCATACCTGGGAACACCAGAAAGGGTCGATATGACTCCTCCCTTTGCTGGTTTCCATCTGTTAGCCTGCTCATGAGGCTATGGAACTACTAGTGGGTGGCTCCCTGTCGATGTCGGTGGTCTACGGGGAGGCTGCTCCTCTGCATGTGCTGACTCCTCCTCTAAGCTAGTGTATCCATTGTCATGCTCCTCCTCCTCACTGTCCACACTGTCTGTTGCCACCTCAATATAATGAATCTCTCCCTTGCCCATGCACCTGTGGCTTATAACAACCCAATTTGATTAATTGTTTATCATAGTTTTAATTTAAATTTAATTAATTATTAAAATAAATGAGTCTTTTTATTATTTTATTATTAAAAGGTAGGTGAAGTAATTAATGGGGGGATAAGGTTGTTGGGGAATTAATGAGGGGGATTTTTGGAGAGAGGAGGAAAATGAAGAGGGGGAGGACTTGGAAGAGGGGGTCTCATTTTTTTTGTGTTGGAAAAGTCTGCAAGAGGTGGAAGAGGAGGAGGAAATTGGTAGAACAGGTTGTTTTGGGAATTCTCACAGGGCATTGAGGTTGCTGGGAACTTTGGGCTCGGGGGCCAGGAAACCACAAGGATTCCTGGAGTTAGGGAGTTAGAGAGGTTGTTCCTAGTTGGCTGGGAGGTTAATATTCAATTGGGAAATTTGGGAAAACACAAGAACAAAAGAACCAGGGGCTGAATCAACCAACCTGCAGGTGGAGGTATGTATTTTACCGGTTGGTCTGTTATCATTATGTTGTCATTAATATGTTGTTGTTGTTATTATGTTGTTATCATTATTATAATGTTGTTTTTAATCCTGGTATAAGTAAATCATGAAAAAAAAAACATGAACTAAATTTCAGTCATTTCAGTAGGAGATTATAGAAAATATTTATTATTTTGAGACTTGAAATAGGTAGGCCTTACATATGGTATCAGAGCCCGATTTCAAAACTAAAACCTGGGCTTGACCACCCACATAATTGTACATTATGTTCCCAAACCCGTAACCTATAGCCTAGAAACCTTTTATTTACAACCCTTAATTAAACTAGAAATAACCCAGAAATGACCTTGGAACCCTAAGGAAACTACTCATAAAAGTATTGGAGAAGAGGGTGAGTGCACCAAGGAAAAGATCATGCCACACCTCTTCCAGTCCCATGTCCATATGTTCCTTGTTCCACCATTCCAACCCCTGTACCTGTAAACACCCTCACTTGTTCATCCTCAACTGCAAAAGAACAAGGGGAAATGATTATAAGGGTTAGATGCAATAACAAAAGAAAAATGCAATAATATAAAAAGAATGTAATAATATAACAAAAAAATAATTATTGGGCATGTCACTCATCGAGCCCAAAATCCAAGCGTCCGAAGACCAAGAGCTAAACATACAGTACAAACATCGAGGGTCGAGTTACAAGGCATGGCTTATACATGAGGCGCCAAGGATAAAGCCCACGATCGAGTAAGGGAGCCTGAAGATCAAGCACCCAAGCCATGAGGGGACCGATGAAAAAAAAACCATCCACAATACTGCTCTCGACCATCCACATGGTATCAATTGCATCGGAATCAAAAGCATAAATTTTATCCCACCTGACAACCAACAAATCTATTTGCATTTCGACAGCTTTCAACCAAAAAAAAAAAAGTTGTGTATTCCTTGTTGCAAGACAACATGAAAGGAATGGAACCGTAGAGTCCAAAGGGGGATTCATTGAGGTATTCAAAGACATCAAGATTGAATAAGTGGTAGGGTTCAGAATCGACATTGGGACATCTAGTTGGCTTGAGGGCAAGGCCAATGGCGTGTTCGGGTATCCCATACACATGTTTGGCCCCTTGAAAAGAAACATCCAAGCTAATAGATTGGGGACCATGGGGTCTGGAATCGGTATGACTGCGAAATTATTCACCCCAATTCTCTTCCTCATTCTTATTTCTAAGTTGTTCGAAATGAAAATCCCTTTGCTATTAAACGAGACAATACGTTGATGCTTACCTCTTCTCACATATATTTCCAACGGATCGTGCTGCAGCATGGCCTCACAGTCAGGTGAAGGCAGAGGCGATGGAGTGAATCTATGAGTGAGTTACCCACTCGCTTTTCCCCTGCGCTCCTAGGTCAAACCCTTAAAAGGAAACCGTTAATTTCTTCCAAAAATGTTTCTCGTTTCAGAAGTCTGTCCCCGCGGGTCGTGGCTTCCAATGTGCAGGCGAAGCCGACGGTTTTGGTGGCTGAGAAGTTGAGAAAGGTGGTCTGGAGCTGCTTTGAAGTGAGACCAATGTGAATCTGCATGCAACCAACACCTCCCAAGACCGAGCACTACACCTCCAAGCCCAAGCATCGAATACCAAGGGAGGAGCCCACGAGGAGTATAGTCTGTGCACAAAGTACCGAGGAGAATATCCATAGGTTTGCCCACATGGAGCCTAAGTCCACGAAGCCACCAAGGAGATAGCAAATCCATGCCACCCTTCAAACTTCTGGTTCAAGAGAAATCAGAGTGAGGGTGATGGACACACCCTCCAGGCAGGTGACCATGGAGTTAGGGCCGCACCTAAACTCACATCTCAAGAGGAAAATGAACCAGGAACATGAGAAACGAGACCCAGGGGTACGGTTTTGTGGGGTGAGTATTTTATTGTGAAAATATGAGGGGGAGGTACGTGGGCCTCATGCAAGGCCACACATTGCCTCACCCGATTCAATGAAATTTGAATTTTGAATTATTTATTTATTTAATTAATTTGAATTTTATTGTTTTATTTGTTTATTTTAATTATTTCATTTCATTTTTTTTTCAATTCATATATTTAGACTGTATTTGATTATCTAATTATTTTAAAACTTGTAGTTTTATTTATTTAAATTTGTTAACTTAGATTTATATATATAATAATAATAAAGTTTATTCTTGTGTTTAAAATACAGAGTTAATGTCAATAGAAGAAATTAATTAATGTTAATTCATTTTAATGATCAATATAATGTTAATTAATGATATCAAAGGAGAATAATATTAATTAATGATATTTAGGGAAATTATAATATACAAAGTTAATGTTAATAGAAATTAATTAATGTTAATTAGTTAAGATTAATGATATCAAGGGAGATTATAATTAATTGGCTATTGTCCCATAAACATCTATTCTTAGGTTTGGATTGGAGTACTTCGAGTTCTCTCTCGTATTCATTCGTAGAGTGAAACCTATCCATGGTTCTACCGCCCCCTAATGTCTAGCTCGACCTATGATTAAGAGATTAATTGAGTACACATCAAAGGTACAAATAGAATATTATGAAATAAAAGGAATAATAATAAAGTAAAATATGTGAAAACTAAGTACTCAATAGAAAGAGTATATGCATAGTTGTTGGGTATGTGTTATATTCTTTGCATGTGTGTGTGTGGGCGCGTCAGATATGACAATTGCATCTGATGATCCCTCACACTAGTTCTTTGCTTGTGTCATGTGTGCCGGGCGCTTTCCTAGGGGGGGCAGGTATGCCCCCCTTGGTTACGCGCAGCGTTTGGGGCAACGCCTCGAATTTTTTTTTTGGGCGGTTTTTTCTATTTTTAGCGGTTTTGTAAATTAATCCTGGATTAAGGGATTAGGGTTTTGGTATCTACGAAATACCTAAAAACATTGTATATATATTGTATGGTGAATGGTGAAATTCGACATAATGAATATAAGAAAGGTTTTCCCGGTTGAGGGTTTCCGGTATAAAATCTTTGTGTACTCTGTGTATGAGCCATTGATTAAATTCTGTTTTGCTTAAGAATTTATATGCATTGCTTTACTTCATAGGTTTAAGACTTACAATAGTGAGGGTAGTTGAAAAAGATGGTGAATTATAAAAATAGAGTGTTATGTTTTTTTTTTTGCTAGTTTGTTCGTGACTTGTGGGACTAGCCTATGGCTTGAGAAACTGCAACTCAGGAGCATATAAGCCGTTAAAATCACTAGGGGATTGCACCCGACCTGAGCCACACCAACCCTTAACATGGCTGGATTTTTTGTCCCCACAAGTTTCGAACCAGTGACTTTAACATCACGGAGTGCCTTAACAACACACTCGGTCACCGACTGTCCTACACCTCGGGAACGAATAGAGTGTTATGTTAAAGTAAAATATAAAAATATATAGGTATAGTGATAGAATAAATGAGTATGTAAAAAACAAAAGGGAAATGATAAATGATAAGTCTAAAAGAATAGTTATTGGGGATTAATTAATTTAATAGTTAAATTTGTTGGATCATGTTGTCATTGATGCCAATGGTTTGATTGATTGATGTCAAGTGATTGATTGATGTCAAAGGATTTATTGATTGAT
>SNQJ01S0117245.1:2200-24318 GCA_010110895.2 Picea sitchensis
GTGACTGGAAATGTAAGTGAGATTCAGAGGGAATGACTACATGCCAGTGCTGAGTATATACCTGAAGGGGTTGTGTCAATGTATGATGATCAAGTACCTACACACATGAAAACCAAATACCTGACGTGAACCATATCTGAAGAGAATCGAAGATATGAGCATGTATTTGATAAGTGTGAATATGTGCATGCGTACCTAACCAGGGTGTGAAAAATGGCGCCCCGGGGGCTCAGGATGAAAAGAGGCCCAGGGACTGTTGTGATGTAGATGACGGGATGTTGATCCTATGGCTAAAGACAGATCGAGAAATGGACACCGTGGGCTCCCGTAATGGTGAGTGGAAGTTTGGCAAAAAGTCCTATATATAGTTGTAGGGCCCACATTGCCACCTCATTTGTACTTGCTTCTATAGTGACTGGACAAGAAGCATTCAGAGGAGATTGTGAAATTCGGGGAGGATGAGGCATCCAATTAAGGACCCGCACGCATCAAGTTAGTGGTCTGATCATCCTGCATAGAATTAGGATTTCATTTTTTTGGCAAGGGCTGTACGGAGGGCTGTACAAAGGTGTTTAGGGGGTATGGGCCCCACATGCGCGGGCGATCCGGTAATAGGTACGCACATGTGCGTGCCTGTCCACCGGATAGATGCGCATGGAAGTGAAGTTAAGGGGATTAAGGGTGTGCAAGATGGGTGCGCTTGTTGGTTGAACAGACGTGCACATGTGTGTGCCCGTCAGTTAGACAGGCGCGCATATGTGTGCGCCTGTATGGTAAACAAGCGCACCTGAGAGAACGCCTGTGTAGTGAACAGGTGCGCACTTATGCGTGCCTATGTAGTGAACAGGTGCGCACATGTGTGCACCTGTGGGGTGTACAGGCGTGCATGTGTGCGCGCCTATGGGTAAAAAAACCATGCCATGGAGGCAAGGTTGACGGGTATAAAATGTGTCTTTTTGATGTTTTTGATTGTCCATGTGGCTGACTTACGACGATTTTGTGTTGTGCAGGTGAGCTGTGTGCACGATGCTGATTGGATGGCAAGAGCGGGATTGGTCCCAGCTGCGAGACGTCGTGGCTATTGAGGAGCCAGGCATACGTGCGACTTTGGAAGCATGTGGGTTGTTGAAGTTCTTTGAGTGCCCCTTGATACGGGTGCAGGAGTATCTCCTATAGTTTCTTATCCAGATGTGGTGTCCGGACCTGCACTGCTTCATAGTGCGGGGAGAGCAGATTCCCTTCACTGTGGTGGAGGACGTGTATTTTCTGATTGGGATCCCATTTCAGGGAACACCCCTACCGGCAGAGCCGGTGCTTCCTAGGGATACACCGCTTGCGACGGTGGCCCGGATATATTGTTCGGGGCCGAACTATATGTCCATCACAGTTGTGAGCGTCGGGGTGATGGATTCCCTAGCACATCCTACATAGCAGCAATGATTGTGAGAGTTTATGGGTCACTGGCGACGCAGTGGCCAGCTGATGGTGATGGACAGAGTGTTGGCCGACGAGCATTTTTCCTAGGGGCTTACGCTAAACTCGAGTATGGTGGGGTAGTTGGACCACTGTTGGTCCACAGATATGGGGGATTTTTCCTTCGAGTCCATCCTAGTGGCCTGGTTTCTGGAGAGGGTGTCGATGTTGCACCCTAGGATTCTGTTGGGTGCACCTGGGGTGCGAGAGTCGCGGCTGAGGCGGTGGTCGATCATGTTGCTTCTCCATGGTGGTGGCGAGGGTGGCCACTTATTCACTATAGAGGCAGCACAGGTATGGAAGTAGATGCCGCAGGTGATACTGCGATACTCCTATGCCGGGGTTGACTTCTAGGATGATCCGGACATGGTGCTACCTCCAGGGGAGGTATTTGACCGATGAGGTATGTTGATTGATCATGTTTTTGTGTTTTTTGAAATAGCATGCCATATGTATATGATATAGATGCTAATACTATCTGTTGTTGGTTTGTATGTGTAGATGTGGCACCTCACGGGTGCGAGGTGGAGTTGCAGAGAGTGTCGTATCGTTAGGAGCTAGAGAGACTGCCATGGGGAGAGAGACATCGACGTGAGGACACCGCGGTGTGACCTGCTAAGACAGAGAGGGTAGCGACGAGACGCTGGTTTGATGACCCTGGTGTTGGGCCATCACACGCTCCTCCGGCGGCTGCCGGAGTGGATTTTGAGGACATACGCTGTCGTCTGGAGGTAGTGTTACAGGATGTGCCTGAGGGCATATGGGCTCGCATCCAAGATGAGGGTATCCTGGAGCAGTGTGTGGGGGTTCCACCGCCACGGTGGGCCATAGTACGATGAGCATTTATGGTTGCTACGATGATGATCAGACGAATGCCACCGGGGCAGGAGGGGCTGGTGGGGGGTGGACGACCACCGCCTAGGGCAGGTGGTGGTGGGCCACCACCACCTGAGGGAGGAGCAAGTGGTGGTGCTCTAGAGGCACTGTGAGTGGTGTTCTATGCATTGATGTATATATATTTTTTGTATATAGGCTAGTGAGCCCATTTTGTACCGAGGTGCTTCATTGGCCTGTGGTCAGTTGTATTTTTGTATGTAAACATTTGGATGGCACTGTGGACCTTCTGATATATACATGAGTATACATGTTTGAGATCTATGTGGTGTTTACATGTGTTTTGTTAATGTTTTGATGATGTCTAAGCTATATATGTGATGACAGTTTGTGTTATATGTTTATGTATGTGTAGAGGTAGCTTGATGTGATAGATGCCAGTCTAACACAATATTAGCTAGGTTATCCGTAATTTGATTCAATTGTCTTAGAATATGTGTAAATGTAATAGAATCAAAATGTCGAGATAAAAGTCTAACCTGTAGGTATTTGCAAAAGAGGCAAGGATCACGGACACAATACACATTGTTGAGCTAGAGTATGACTAGTTGAGAGTCGAGGAATATGCTAAGGTGATGAATACGATGATGTTGGGCATCGACCAGGAGGCCGATGACGGTGGTGTATTCATCTTGGTTGTTGGTCGCTGAACCCAAACATATGTCGTTCGAATGGAGCATTTCATGTGAGGGGGTGTAGAGAGCCCAAGCGGCCGAAGCGAGATTTTGTGTCCAACGGCTGGCGCCGTTGGCGTAACCGATGTGGTAGGCTGGTGGAGGAAGCATATGTCAATAGCACAAAGGATAGTTTAGACGTGAGGGATGGAAAAAATATTAAAAACGCTATAAAAGAAATAACCTAAACTAGAATGACTACGTTTAAGCGTAAAATTTCTTTAAACACAACCCATTGACAGGTTATTTGAGAGAGAGGCCTTCAGGGGAGGCCAGGATGTATGCGCATTTGGTGAGGCAATGTCGGATAATATATGGTCCATGTCAGAGTGACTCGAATTTTCCATGGCCAAAGGTATCATGTGCGATATCGTAAGCCAGGACGAGGTCGCCTTCGCGAAATGAGCGAAGGTTGACATGATGATCAAAGGAGGCCTTGGATCATTTTTTAGCTGCCTCGTTCTTCTATAAGGAAGATCGACGATCTTCATCCAGAGAATCTAATTTCAGGAAGCGCTGCTCCATTGGAGAAGTGTCGGGTAATAGCTCAATTGTGGTCCGTAAAGTGGGAATTTCACACTCGATGGGAAGAGTGGCCTCAACCCCATGGACTAGATGAAATGGTGTGAAACCAGTAGTTGTTTTCACAGTCGTTTGGTAAGCCCATAGTGAAGAAAATAACATATGATGCCAATTGGTTTTATGTTTATTAACCGTGCACTGTAACATGGTCTTGAGGACATTGTTAACTTCTTCGACCTATCCGTTAGACTGAGGGTAATATGGTGAGGCAAACTTGTGAGAGAATCCTAACCGAGATGAGAGTTCAACGAAGATCTCATTCTCGAAGTGTTTCCCATGATCAGAAACGAGTTGGAGGGGTACTCCAAAGCGGGATATGACGTGGTTAAAGAAAAACGCGCTGTAGTGTCAGCGGTGTTGTAGAAGGTGGGCATAGCTTCTGCCCATTTAGTGAAGCAATCAACGGCGACAACAATGTATTTGTGACCATTGCTGGAGGGGGGATTACAAGTCATGAAGTCGATGCCCCATTTACAAAAAGGGTCGGCAGTGATGACAGGGTGAAGAAGAGTGGGGGGAGCTTGGGCTTTATTGGCATAGAGCTAACATTGCTCACATCGTTTCATGGCATGAATGCAATCATGAAATAAGGTAGGCCAAAAGTAACCGGCTCGGATAATCTTTTGAGCAGTGGATATGCCCGAAAGATGGCCCCCACATGCACCATTGTGGTAGTCGTTTAAGACTCTATCAACCTCGTCAATAGTCAGGCATCGACGAAGAATGGTGTCGACTCCCCGCCGGTATAGGATGTCTTCGATGAGGAGGTAGCAGGGGGAGTGATGGCGAATATGACAATGATCATCTCCTGAAAGGTGGTTACCAAAATTTTGAGTTCGAAGATAGACGAGGAGGTCATCGTACCAAGGATCATTCAAAGTGATGTAAAAGAGATGTTCGTCGGGAAAGTCGGTGTTGACGGGGGAACTGGTGGTGTCATAGGGGAGGGTCGTGACAAGTTCAGTGAGAACAAGGGCCTTCTTACTTTTAGGTGTTGAGAACGCGAGTTTGTACTCCTGAAGGATAATGATCCATCGAGCAAATTTTTCGTTAACTTGCCGACGACTGAGCAAGTACTGCATAGGGTTGGAATCTGTGAAGACTTTTGTTGTGCGAAGCAGAATGTAGTGGCACATTTTTTGGACTGCGAGGACGACTGCAAGAGCAAGTTTCTCTTCATGTTTATACTTCAAGGGTGGCCCTGAGAGGTTTTTACTAATGTAATAAATGACGTGCTCGCGATTGTCATCACCTAGCTGGACGAGAACTCCTTCTACTGATACAGCTGATGTTGATACGTAGAGGAGATAGTCGCGATTGTAGTCAGGTGCACTAATTAAAGGTGCATTCGAGAGTACGGTTTTAATATCGTCAAATGTCTGTTGGGCATGGTCGTCCCAGTGAAAATGGATGTCGTGACATAGTAAGCGAAGGAAACCATGTGTGCGTATGGCGTAGTCTGGGACAAAGCGTCTAAGAAAGTTAGCTTTTCCCTGTAGGCTCTGAAGTTGTCGTAAATTTCGGGGAGGTGCAATTTCGGTGATAGCTTGGACTTTGAGGGGGTCCATGGTAATACCACTTTGGGAAACAATAAAGCCGAGGAGGCGCCCTGCGGTGACACAGAATACACACTTGAGAGGATTCAAGCGGATGTTGTACTGACGACACCGTTGAAAGATGATTTGTAAATCATCAAGATGCTGTGTGCGTTTCTTGGATCGAGTTGTGAGGTCGTCCAAGTAGGCGAGGATGATATGAGCCAGATTGTGAAAGATGTATGTCATAGCACACTGGAAAGTTGCGTCGGCATTCTTTAAGCCAAAAGGCATGACACAATATGAAAAAGCACCCCACGGGGTAGTGAATGCGGTTTTATATTGATCGGAGGGGTGAATTTGAATTTGATTATAACCAAAGAATCCATCCATAAAGGATAGAGCCTCGTGGACTGCGCAGTCGTCGATAATTTGATCAATGAAAGGAGTTGGAAAGTTGTCTTTGGGACACGCGTGATTGAGATCGTGAAATTCAGCGCAAATGCAGATAGTGCCTTGTTTTTTTGTTAACGGGTACAGGGTTGGAAACCCATGAGGTATAGGCGATGGGGTAAATGAACCCGGCAGCGCATAATTTGTCAATTTCGGCTTTGATGGTCGCAGCTTTGGATGGGTGTAGCGGTCGTTGTTTTTGACGAACTGGTGTAATGTCAGGTGAGGTGTCGATGCGATGTTCGACGATGGAGGGATCGAGGCTAGGCATTTCTGTGTACGCTAGGCAAAAATATCCTAATATTCTTGGAATAGGGCTTTATATGCGGTGATTTCCTGAGGAGTGCAAGCAACTCCAATAGGCATTTCCTCGACGATGCCATTTTTAATGGAAATGTCGATTTTAATGGTTGGGGAAATGTTGGCCATCTTGCCTTCTTCAAAAGAATCAGGGGCAGGAATGGGGTTTTTGAACCAGTCGATAGGCCCTGATGGGATAAAATCCTTGGTTTCGACCGTGTAAATGGGGTTTTGGTTTGGAGGCATGGAGGCTTCCTATGGAGAGAAGAGTGCACGGTGGTGTAGCGCATCCCAGGGGAGGTCTGGGTGGTTTAACTCTTCGAGTATTTCTTCGTTGCATTGGAAGTGACGGGAATACAAAGGGTCTTGAGGAGTGATATCAGTGATGATGGTTGTGTGATTGACCCTTGGTGAAGAAGTAGGGGAACAATGTCAGGAGATGGTGAGGGTTCACTCGACATAAACCATATATTAAAGCACTGAGGGGTACCCATCGTAGTTGGGTGTAAAATGTCCATAGGGGAATGAGCAGGAGAGTTGGGGGGATTGGGGGTGTATCCTTAGATAAGTCGTTTAAGAACCAGGGAGGCGTTGGAAGGGCCTCGGGTTCAGGAGAAATGACATGAATATCCTCTAGTGGCGAAGTAATGTCAATTACTGATTCTATGGGCCATTGAAGTAGGGTTAATTGGCATTTCCTGTAGTCAAGGATCATAGGACACTGGTATGTAAAATGAGCTAATGAGTCACAGAGAGAGCAAGGGCATCTCATATGCTCATTGACTGAAGTGGTGACATACCAGATGTCACTGATATTGGTGGAGGAGGATGTAGCAGGACTGGGGTTTCTCTGGAAGCTCTGGCATACTATGGCTAATGTCTGCCGAAAGCATGGCAGTACTGGGCCATGGTGGTTATAATGGCCATATTCTGAACATATAGCACAAGCGAATTTGGTCTGCAAACCTTTATTACTTGAAGGGGGGATGGTAGTGGCAGGACTAGCTGTAGTGGCGAGTGTTGGGGGAGTGTGATTGAGTGGAATCAAATTTCGTAACTCTGGTAGAGATGGGAAGTGGTTGGTTTGGTGTCCCTCTTTCTCACATAGTGCGCAAGGTGGTGGGATGCGTGGAGGAAGTGGAGTTGTGGGCTCCTTCTTCTTTCGCCTGCCCCCAGCTGTGGTAGGTGGGTTAGTGAGTGGGGGTGTGGTGGGAGTAAGTATGGGAATCGTCATGGGGATTCCTTATTTTGTGGGGGGAAGGGATGGTCGAGGGACCATATATGGGGGCTGTAAATACCAAACTAAGATTGCTAACACCATATTAGGTAGTGTGAGCGTTGCGGCTACCCGAAAAGCTTCGATGCCTGGTGGAGGGTAAAAGAAGGGAATTTGGGTGATGGATTGGGGAACTATCTCCCAAACTGGGATATGTCCTTGGGGAGAGGTGGAATCGTGGACTGGTGGGGTCGACGAGTGTCTAGGAGGTTCTCTAGGGGGGGGTTCTGTGACGAGTGGGATGTCAGATATGATAGAAGCCTCGGTAGGAGGAAGGGTATCCTCTGTGTGAGTTATGTTAGATGATACAACGCATACTTGATTGAAAGGATGAAGGAGTGGTGGTGCTCCATGGTAAGTTCCTAACAAGGATGGATCTTTGAAAATCCCAGGACCCATCTCGACGAGTGGATATGTGTCGTGGCTTGTGTGAATGAAAGGAATAATGTTATCGATGTTGGCATATGGATTAGGTTCGTAATGTCAGACTTGGTCAATGGTAACGATCTTCCCATTGTGAGGGAACATTATTGTCCGAAAGACGGAAGATGCCACTGCCTTCATAGCATACATGTAGCTACGACCGAACAGGATATTATAATTGAGCGGGGCATCGATAACTTCGATATTGATGAGAATAGTCTTGCCCCCGAGTTCGACGGGGGAATTTTGGAAGAGCCCTTCAGGAGAGGATGGTCGTCCATCATAAGCTCATAAGGTGATGGAAGAGGGAATGAGTTTTGGGGGAACCAAGCTTCTGCCATACTTTTTTGGACATAATGCATGTAGATGCACCTTCATCGATGATACACCGATGAACTGTGATGTTCCATATTTTTACTGGTATTTGAAAAGAGATCAAGGCCGGAAGACGAGGTTCTCTGCTGTCAAGATCAAAGGTAATGAGTCGGGTATCTGCGGGGTTGACTTCCCCCAAGGTGGAAAGTAATGATTTCCGATGAGTAGGAAAAGTCTGGAGGACCTCCAAAACTGACATGGCAGCCGGGGATTGTGCTAAGTCATCTACCAAACTATAGTTATGAGCTGCCCTACCTTGTGGGTTATGGACATTCCTGCGCAATGGGATGCGAGGGATGTGAAGAGGTGGATCGGTGGTAGGGCGAGGAATCACCAAAGGGGGTCTCGTTGGTGTAGGGTTTGTCTCTGGAGGGATGGGAGGAGACTCAGCGGGTGCATGATACCAACGATTACGTGTTTGCAGAAGGATTTCTTCCTCACTAGTGAGGAGAATTGTGTGATCTGTTGGATTGTTGGGGTTGAGTCATTGTCCCACCTAAGGTGGAGGATGTTGTGTGTCCTATTGGGTGTTTATCACACCTTGATGTGGAATAGGATTTTGTAGCACGACAAGAGGGGGTTGTTGCACGTATTGTTGTGGTGCCTGCTAAGGGGCAGGCGGTGCTGGAGAATGGGGAAGACTACCAGAGTCTTTCAACTGTTTGAAATCAGATATTTGGGGGCAATGATAAGTGTAATGGACGAACTCACCATAAAGGGCACAAGGGAAGTTGGTTTTAAAATTATTGTTATTTCTCCCTTGGCACTTATTATTATTTCCCCCCTGGGGGTTTTGATGCCCCTAGTTCTGGTTGCCCCCAGAAGATTGGTGTTGTTGGGGTTGATTCCCGCCTTGACCTGGGTTGTTGTTATTCCTGTTCCATCCTTTATTTTTGGCATTGTTTGATGGATGGGTGGGATTGGACATATTCATTTGTTCAAAATTTTGGTATTGTTGAATGACAGAGGGTTGAACAAAATTCACCCCTGCATGAGGATGAGGGGAAGCCATGGGTTGTGGGGGACTAGGAAATGGGAAGTATGGATTCTGTGGTGGTAACGATCTATAAGTTACATAGGAAGGCGTAGTGCTTTCGCTAGTACTATAAGCTGAAGTAGAGGGGGTACCGGAGTTTGTTTGAATAGGTGGATGTATGGGGGGTGCCGACGGTGGTCCACTAATGGATGGAGGTATCGCAACAGGGTATGGTTGTTGATAAGGCGGTGGGGGGTAATAATAAGTTCCCCCATACGTCGGCGGGTATTGAGGTGTGCCATACACCAATGGTGGTTGGGGTTGTGGACCGTGGTGAGTGGTGGTACCAATCAGTCTGTCTGTTGAGTGAGACATCCCCAGTTTGTCTTGGCCAAATGGCACAGGTTTGGGAAGATCAGGAAGTACAGTGTATAAGTACCCTGACTGTGCATATATGAGGTCATACTGTTGGGCCTTACTGATGTCTTCCTCTTCATATTGAGGGAAGGTGGAAGCTACATCCTCATCGAGGAGAGAGACAAGTGATCTAAGAAACCAATCGAGACATTGTTGCTTGGTGGTTTCTACTTTGCACAAACTACGTCGCCTACACCACTCATGAATGTGGTCATCGATATGTGTGGCAGAGGTTTGTTTGAAATTAGAAAGTAGTTCTAGACCATTTTCATGGCGGATGGGTAATTGGAAGAAGGTCAAGAATGCTTTGGCCAATGACTCAAAATTTGCGTGGGACCCTGATTTTTCTTCTACATACCATTTGGCCGATGGGAAAGTGAGTGTGCATTGAAATAATCACAGTCTGATGGAATCATCGATAATGCTATTGGAGGAGAAACATAGGTGAAAGGTCATGACATGGTTGGCAGGGTCATCGCCTGCCTTTCCTTCAAACTTTCGTATGTCCGAAGGTAGTTTGGTGGGCATTGTAGGCCATGTGGGGTCATGCAATATAGGATCATTGGTGAGTTTTCTGAGATCTGGTATGTTGAGAGAGGCCAAATATGGCATCTATAGTGGGGAGGGAGGATTATCTCTGGCCATGGTGTGAGTGTGTTTTGAACCTGACCCTTGAGGGGGGCTAGGTGGGTTGGTGCTTCCTCCTTGAGAGGAAGTGGGTCCCCCGCTTCCATGTAAAGGAGAGCGAGTGAACAGATGGCCTTGGGAAGTGGACCCAAGTAATGTAGAACCAAGCAAAGCCGATCCTAAAATAGTATCACTCATAGGAGTGTGTGAAGGAGGTGTCGATGAGTGGGCAAGACCAAACACTCCCCCTAAGATAGGAGGGAGGTTTATCAAGAATCATGAACGACGAGGGTTCTGTGGTTCTACTATGATGTCTGACTAGTTGTGTGAATGTGTGCAAAGAGTGGTGAGAGTAATATAGAAACAAGAGTCTTTGTGGTGAGTGTTACACAATATATATATCCAAATCAAACTGTAATCAGATGTGCATCATACATAAACTGTGTTTTGAAAAAGAAACATATATATTTGGGCAAGTGGGTTTTATCCGCGTGGGGAATCAAAAGAAAGCAAATTCTCATGTCCTAGAAGATGTAACGCCCTTCCTCTCAAATAGCACTGGACCTTCCAATAGTACTCAACAGTGGGGCCTGAAGTCACTGGAAGAGAAACTAGTGAAGCATGAAATAATTGGTTATAATGAGGGGTAAAGGGGGCATATCCCGAAAGAGATGGCGATATTTCCCAATATCCACACAAAATCCAATCAAGGTGCAATTGCAACCCACAATTGCCACCTGGGTAGATGTCCTAAAATTTGGTCACTAGGTACCTCGGTCAATGTGCGGCATTTAGATTTTTGGCCTAAGAAATGGGTCACAGGCTGGATCTCGTCCAAGAGGTGGGTGCATCAAGGGGCGACACACAGAACAACCGACCCTCGGCCTTCAACTCTTCACGGGTATATCCCTGCCTTATGGTATTAGGAACACTTGACTTGGAGGATTTTCAGTTCCCTATTTGACAACTTCTATGGTTTTGACAATGTGAGAACCAGATAACGGGGAGTTATTTGGATGCCTATCCCCGAAATCCTACCTAGACTAAAAAAATTCTTTTGGCACCTCCTATGGAGGAAAACTTAGTGAGTTTTTAGAAATATTTTAGATGTAGTTGTTTTGGGAGGTTGGGGGTGCAAACCAACCTCGTTGATTAAAAATGGGAGTCGATAGTTTCGTCAAGAAACAGGTGGGGTATTTTCAGAATCCCTTTGGAGGAAACTTACTTTGACCTCCATGTTTCAAGAAGAAGCTATGTGAGTTATAAGTGACTTTTGTGTGTGAGTGAAAGTGTGCCAATTTTTAGTGAATTAGGTGTCACCTTGCTGCATATGGACTCCGCTTGGTCCTTACAAGTGTTTGATTACCCAATTAACTAAGTGCCTTTGGTACAACCTTTCATAATTCAAAAGTCCCTAGGAAGTTAGCATGTGGACATGTGGGTCCGTTACTATCCCTTTAACTCCCTATTGTGATGTAATCTAAGAAAAGCTTTGAAACTATCCTAGATTGATCATGTGGGCATGTATGGGCCCGTTTCAAAACCTTTAAACTTCCCTAGTGATCTGATCCAAGAAAGAAAAATTCAAACACTATCCTATCTTTGTAGCATGTGGGCATGTATGGGCCCGTTAAAAATATTAATATGTGTTTAAAAAAGTAAACTAAGAGGATTCCCAAGAAGGCTTTTTGTCCTCTCCTAAAGGTTTTTAATGTTTTTAAGGGGGATGAAATTGTTTCACAATCTTTTTCTGATTCTCAAGATCGCTTAGAGGCGTGAGAGAAGAGCATACTAAGCGATTGTTATTCAACTTCTAGTCCCAATGCAAGTTAAATGTAAAAAAATGATTTCCAAATTATCTTGTGAGTCAAAACAAGCCATCCATGTGGCAAAAAGAAAAGAAGGGAAATTGATTTTATCCTCCTAAGTGCCTATGAGTTTTTGACTAACCCCTTTATATGATGAGGGGACTGAGTGTGGTGCAGCTTTAAAACATGCTTGAAATCATTTTTAAGAAGTAAAATGGCCTTCCCCACATCTCAACAACTTTACAATGTGAATTTTAGCACAAATACGTGGGTCTCAGTGGAGACAGAGGTGCACAGAGCGCATGTGCGCGAACAGAGAAAAGTCAACAAGTGCACGTGCACAGAACAGATCTGTGAATCAGGCGCATGTGTGTACGATGCGCGTCTGTGGGGCTAAAAACCTGTGCATATATGACACACGATCGAGAATGAAAAATCCGAATGGATTTCTATCAATTCAACTTGGAATTGGTTGAGTGGCAGGTCGGCTTAGGCCGGTTAGTGTACCTGCAAGTTAAACAAACTAAAAGAAGAGCAAGAAAAACCCAAATGGGGTAGGAAATTGATACCTTTCCCTAGTGGAGTCACCAATCTGTTGCGCCTCTTCCATCACCTTAGTGAGAAAAATAGAGGTGCTTGCAAGCTCAGTTGGGTCTACTGAGTAGGACAGCTGCAAGGAAAAGAGTTAGGGAAAGAAATCAAAAACTAAAATTAAGAATTAAACTAAGAAATGAAATAACAACTAAATTCATGAGCATAGGGACATAGAAACAAAAAGAACCATAAGACCCATGTCACCAATGTTGAGGCTGATCTATTAGTGAAACAATACACCAAGAATAAAGGGGACTATGAGTCCCTTCTTCCTCCAAGAGAGGGCTCTTGGACCCCCACTAGCTAGCTCTTCTTACAACAAAGAAAAATGGAAAATGATGAAATAACTCTTTACAAATCCACTCAATGGGTGAGATGGATTGCCCAATGCAATGGTGCAAATATGCTCTTGACAAGGATGGAGTCCTCAAGAGAATAGAGGCAACATAACATTACTTTGAATTCCTTGAAAAATGAGATGCATCCATGGCTTTTTTATAGCATTCTTTTGATATATTGTTTAACTACTTTGTAGTGTGAACAGAGGCTAATTAGGGCATTTCTAGGTCTTTGACCAACCATCCAGTCGAATCCAGTCCATATTTGAGGGTCAAATCGGCTTGGGAGCTGAACCATAAGTGGGTGGGAGGCCGACCACTCTCATAAATGCGTCGTTTAGAAGGTGCACGGCTTTTTGCGATAACAGTCGTGCATCGTGCGAATGTGCATGATTTCTGCATTCCTGTTCCATGCATGTGCGCACGTGCCTAGTGTCTTCATAGCACCCTTCAATTTTTCACTACTTTGTATAGTTTTTTTACCCTTTTATGAATGCCTTGGTATTAATTCAGGTCCATGGATGACTTCATCACTGTTTGATGATGTTGAGTTCTTGTAACCATGTGCCGACAAAATTTCAGTGATAACACTATCGACGGTATGAGCTAGATCTAATGGCCCAGATCTTCTCTCTTCCACTGTACTCCCCTACGTTGCCTAGATGTGAAACTTTAACGGTCCATATCTTTTCCCTCTGCTTGATCCGACAGGAGTTATGCCATCTTGAACTTTCGCTTCTCTCTTCCGACCTTAGAGTATTTCTGAAGCTTCAAAAGGTCTCGACCTTTTCTTCCTCTTGCGAGCCTGCAACCTTGGTCTCTCCTACATTCTTGGGACGTTCCTCCTCCTGAGCTTCAAGACTTTGAAACCTTGAAGGGTTTCCCCGACTTCTGCACTCCTTGCAACTATCGCTCTATGCATGAAAGCACTGTCCCACCTGAGATTTGTCAACGTTGAACCTCAAAGAGGTTCTCGACCTCTGCACTCCTTGCAGGGTCTCTGCACACAAATCCACTATCTGTCCTGAACTTCTCTATTGCTCAGACCTCTAAGGGATTTAACTCTTTATTCTCCCTCAGATGGAGAATCTGATGCCCTCTTGGCAATCTCTCACTCAAGCAACTCTTTGCTGAGCCTGCAGGGTGTTCAACAACCCTGTGAAGATCCTCTCCTGGACTCTTCTCTGTTCCAGAACTCAAAGGAGTTCTTTCCTATGCACTCTAGATATCCACTCAATGCCCTCCTGGCAGAGTCTCCTCAGTAAACCTATCCATTTTCTGAACTCAAACCAGAGTTCTTCATTTGTGCACTCTTGCACCTGCTCAATACCCTCCTAGCAGAGCTTCCAAAATCCTCAGTGATTCTGATTTCTCTTTGAACTCACAGTAGAGTTCTTCTCTGCACTCTGTGCATGTGCTCAATTCCCACCTGGAAGAACTCTCACAGAATCGTCAGTGATTCTGGTTTCCCTTTGAACTCACTATAGAGTTCTCTTGTGCACTATCTGCACCTGCTCAATGCCCTCCTGGCAGAGCTCTACAGAACCCCTCAATGATTATGTCTTCTACTGTGTCCTCCTCTACACAGTCTTACCTCCAAGGTGTTCAGCAACCTTGAGGTTTCCTCCTGAGTCTAAGACTTTAGCTGGTGCACCCTCCTGGCACGTCCTTGCCCAAATTACGCAGAATTCAGAAGTGCACTCCTTGCATTGGCTTACAGAACCCGCAACGTTCTATCATGAAATCCTTGCATGAAGCCTCAAAGAACCAGTCCTGAGATCAATAAACTCCACAAAAAACTTCTTTGTCTGCAACTTGCAAATGCATACCTAACCATACATCTACAGCATATGAAAACACATAAAGACATTCACACACACAGAATAATATGCAAGAAAAAATACCTTTATTTGTATTAACATAAAATGCCTCTTTTACAATGTGTTCTTGAGCTCAGACTTTGACAAAGTCTCGGCTCCTTCTCTCCTTTATCTACTCTCCCTACTCTCGTAGACTCTCTCAACTCTACCAACTAACTCTAAACAAGATCGAAAGATCTTTTACATGAGGGGGCTCTTCGAGCTCTTCCCTCCATCTCACCTAATCTATTCAATTACATTGAATTACAATTAAATGGTTGTCTAGTCCAGATCGGAGCTAGATCCCAGTCTTACAATTATTTAAGGAAAATCTTTAACTAATGCTTGCTCAAAGGAATGGCTTTGGCTCTTTGGCCTTACAAATATTAAATGCGCTTGATTCAAATTCAAAATTTTAATATGAGAGGGTTGCACCTCTCTCCTCCTTTGAGTGGATGTTTTCAATGTGCTAAGTGGGCTGGCTGGTTGGCGCATGGCTGGCTTGGAAGTGATGCTCCTACATCATACTCCTCTACTACAAAAATTTCATGAGCTCCCCAGCACCACTGTTGAAATCCTCTTGGATCCCAAACAGTCCTTTGGAGTTCTTCATCTGCTCCACTACTCTATTGTTGTTGTTGTTGCTACTGCTTCTACTGCTCTGTTGCTATTGTTGTCTCCCTTATGCTCAACTTCCCTTCGCTGGCAGCTTCCGCTGATCTCACCATCAACCTCCTGATGTCTTTTATCACCTCGTCCAGCTTCTCCCATGGATGGCTCTGTGTATGCAGTCTCCTCGGCTGCATTTCTTCTCTGTAAATGAGTAGATCATCATGATCTCCCATGCTGTTTTTCCCATCTGTTGTGGCCTTAACTTGCCACTCTGTTGCAAATTTCAGCTCTGCAATCCTTTTACTGAACTATTGTTCATCTCCCTCTTCCGATAGCTTAACTCCTGCCAGTTCTTCTTGTGTTGGTGTGCCTCCATCTTCCTCCAGTCGCTCCTTGGTCTAGTGTTCTCTTTTTGCTTCCAACCTGATCTATTGGATGTGCATGCCCTGCACCTTCACCCTTCTCTCCAGGGATTCAAACTCTCGATACAACTTAGCAAAATCTATGATGTCTACTTCCTCCTCTTCTTCTCCTATTGAAATCTTCAATGTTGCAGTCATTTCAGCTTCTTAGCTGAAAATGTTGAGCCATTCCTTGGAATGCTCATCTTCCTCTACTTGGGTAGCCTCTGATGTCTACTCCATTTCTCCAACAGTCACAGCTATTTGTCTTTCCCCTGTTGCTACTATATCGACAACACAAACTCTCACCTCAACTAGGCTACCTGGCAGGAATATCTGAATTCCTCCAATCATTAGAATGCTCTTATGATCTTCTTTCTCCCTCAGCTCTCCTCACTGATATGAACTCACTTCTAAGTTCGTCTTCTCTATCAACTCCTCTCGTTGATCTAAACTCACCTTCGAGTTCATGAGACTTTTACATAGCCTCACCTCTGTACCCCTGCCCACCTGGAAATATGGAAACTTTTTGTTTCCCTCTTGGCAGTCTATGAGATCCTTGGATCCCATCTCATTGACCTCCTGGAAACATGAAATTTCCCTCCTGTCCTCTTGATAGTCTATGAGATCCCGTGGTGATCTCATCTCATTTCCCACCTGGCAATTTGAAAAAAAAATTATGCACTCTTGGTAGTCTTCAAGATCATCTTGTGACCTCAGTTCATCCTCAGCATCACTGAGATTTCTCCCAGCTTCTAGCTCACATACATGAACAACTTCCTTCTATTCATCCCTGAGGATTTTAGAATGCCTCAGCCATCTCTTTAACAACCTCTGCTGTCTTTTGGAAACCAATTCCTTGACTGCCCATTTTACCTTCATCTTCATGGGCCATTCATACACCTAATGTGATCTTGCATCCTGTTGAATCTACAGTGAAATTTCCTCCATCCTCGCTCTGATCTTGGCAAGTTCTTTATCCATTTCATATTTTCTTGGCTATTGATGTATCTTCTTTCCACTGCATGTATGGCCTTCAGTAGCCATCTTCCTATTCCTTTCTTCACTCTTGTAAAACTTGTTGTTGTCACTCTGCAAACCTGAGTGCTTCTAGCATCCCCTATAGTCCTCCTAATTGTCTTCTTGACTGATGCATACCTGCAAACAATCACCACAGAGTTCCAATACTTTGTCTTCTTCTCTCGCTTCCTCTACCTACAATATACAAACAAAGTCAAGCTCTGATACCAAATTTGATGTGTATTAGAGTGTTTTCCTTTTCTCTCGCCTCCTTTTGCCTACAATATATAGACAAAAAGTGGCTCCAATACCAAATGATGCAGACCCCCAACCCTCGGGCTGAGATCTGCACAGGATCGTTCTAATTCTCCTCTGAGTCGGATTGACTCTTCAATTTCCCTACGGGAAATTATCACACACACAAGAGTGTATCCACAGGTCCTTCTTGAAAATCCCACCCTATCCAACTTAACTCCATGTGTGAGCCTTACACTTCCATACGACCACGACCTGGTCCTTGCACAAGTGCCTTTCGCAACTCATGTGTTCGCGGGTTGAAGACCCTCGACTTTTCTTCACCAAACGTCCATACCCAAGATGTGATGGGATATGGCTCCTCCTTGTTAGTGCCCTCCATGCATAATCACCTACTAGGGACAAGTGCTTAGCACTACTCACAACTCACGAGTTCGCGAGTTGAAGGGTTGAACCTCCGGGCCCTTCTTTTACAAAACTTCGAGACGTGAAAGTCATAGAATATTTGACTCCTTCAGTACTTCTCACATCTCGCAACTTCGCGAGTTGGTTTCTTGTGCCTTTTTTCTACTTTCTTACAAGAACCTGAAGCACGAGAAGTCAACAGGGTGTTGACTCCTTTCCTAGGTGACGTATGTTCTCCACTTGTAACCCGCTTCCACTTTTCTATGGGCGCTCTACATTGCGCCACTTGTCAACCATGTGTTCCCCACCTGATGGATGTGCCACGTGTTTCACATGCCTCGACACTAGGCACTTCATGACTTCTACATTCGAAATCCAATTCTTTCAACCCCTGAGTTTGCGATACATGATACCCTGCAAAGGTTCAGATCTGACGGTTCTCCCATTGCTTGGATCCAATGACTGTCTCTGCTCCTCTATCTTGGAGCTTCACACAAACCAAGAAATTTGTTCTGGCCTCAAAATTCCCAAACTCCAAAATCCCGATGCCTCTTCCATTTTGGGACTTCACAGGTTTTCTCCTTTGCATACAAGGGTTAAACCTCATGGTCCTTTCAACAGATCCGAGGGCAGTTATGCTCCTTGAAACTTCAACGGTTCAGATCTTTTCCCTCTGCTCAATCTAATAGCAGTTATGCCCTCCTAAGCTTCTGCTTCTCTCTTCCAACCTTAGAATATTTCTGAAGCTTCAAAAGGTCTTAGCCTTTTCTTCCTCTTGCGAGCCTGCAACCTTGGCCTCGCCTGTGTTCTTGGGATGTTCCTCCTCCTAAGATTTGGGAATGTGAAACCTTGAAGGGTTTCCTTGACTTCTTCACTCCTTGCAACTATTTCTCTGTGCGTGAAAGCATTGTCCCTCCTGATCTTTATCAACGCTAAACCTCGAAGAGGTTCTCGACCTCTACACTCCTTGTAGGTTCTCTGCACACAACTGCACTATCTATCCTAAGCTTCTATGTTGCTCAAACCTCTAATGGATTTAACTCTTTCTTCTCCCTCAGATGGAGAATCTGATTCCCTCTTGGCAATCTCTCACTCAAGAAACTCCTTGTTGAGCCTGCAGGGTGTTCAACAACCCTGTGAAGATCCTCTCTTGGACTCTTCTTTGTTCCAGAACTCAAACGAGTTATTTCCTTTGCACTCTGCACATCCACTCAATGCCCTCGTGGCAGAGTCTCTTTAGTAAACCTGTCCCTTTTCTGAACTCAAACTAGAGTTCTTCCTCTGTGCACTCTTGCACCTACTCAATGCCCTCCTGGCAGAGCTTCTAGAATGCTCAATGATTCTGATTTCTCTTTGAAATCACAGTAGAGTTATTCTTTGCACTCTATGCATATGCTCAATTCCCACCTAGAAAAACTCTCACAAAATGCTCAGTGATTCTGGTTTCCCTTTGAACTCACAGTAGAGTTCTCCTATGAACTATCTGCACCTGCTCAATTCCCTTTTAGCAGAGCTCTACAAAACCCCTCAATGATTTTGTCTTCTATTGTGTCCTCTTCTGCACAGTCTTACCTCCAAGGTGTTCAGCAACCTTGAGGTGTCCTCCTGAGTCTAAGACTTCAGCTGGTGCCCCCTCCTAGCACATCCTTTCCCAAATTTCGTAGAATTCAGAAGTGCACTCCTTGCACTGGCTTACAGAACCCGCAGTGTTCTGTCATGCACTCCTTGCATGAAGCCTCAAAGAACCAGTGGTGAGATCAATAAACTCCACAGACAAATGCTCTATCTACAACCTGCAAATGCATACCTAACTATACATCTACAGCATATGAAAACACATAAAGACATTCACACACACAGAATAATATGCAGGAAAAACTGCCTTTGTTTGTATTAACATAAAATGCCTCTTTTACAATGTATTCTTGAGCTTAGACTTTGATAGAGTCTCATCTCCTTCTCTCCTCTATCTTCTCTCCCTACTCTTGCAGACTCTCTCAACTATACCAACTAACTCTAAACAAGATCAAAATATCTTTTACATGAGGGGGCTCTTCGAGCTCTTCCCTCCATCTCACCTACTCTATTCAATTACATTGAATTACAATTAAATGGTTGTCTAGTACAGATCGGAGCTAGATCCCAGCCTTACAACCATTTAAGGAAACTCTTTAACTAATGCCTACTCAAAGGCACAGATTTCGCTCTTCAGCCTTACAAATATTAAATGAGCTTGATTCAACTTCAAAATTTGAATATGAGAGGGTTGCGCCTCTCTCCTCCTTTGAATGCGCTGAGTGGGCTGGGTGGCTGGCGCATGGATGGATTATAATTGATTCTCCTGCATCAAGTGGGATTGACTTATGATGTAGCCGAAGAAACCACTCTAGCACACATTGCAGGAGGAGTGGGATTGACCAATTATGTAACCAGAGCAACCACTTGAGTTTCACTCTTTTGATGAAGAGTGAGGCTGATCGAAGAAGGGACTGGATCAGTCACTTTGGAACTTCTCAAAGGAGGAGTGGGATTGACTGATGACAGAACTGGATCAACCACTTTGGCACTCTTCAAATGAAAAGTCGGACTGACCAATCATGGGACTAGATCAACTAATTTGGTTAGTGGTTCAATCAAGTATGAAACTAGATTGACCATCTGATCAACCAGACTGACCGAGGATGGAACCGGATTGACCATTCCATCAACTAATGATGGGTCAGGAGAAAGCCTACGATAACCAACTGGAATTTGAAGCTTTTTCAAAAGAGAATAATCCTCGTCCATACAAGGACAAAGGTGATAATAATGATCACCTTTGCATAACATACAAGTAAATTTGACAGTTTTATTCTTCTTACTAACCTTAACGTCACTAGTTAACAGGGCATCACCAACATATCTAGCAAGAGACAATGACGTGAAGGACCACACTTCTAAGACCTTGGGAATACCAGGGAAATCCCTTAGAAAGTGGTCACCCTTACAAAGACTGCAAGGGAATTTGGGTTTCAGATTCTTCGTTTTAATCTTATCGATCTCATCAACACTCCCAGTACTAGTAGTTGGTTGCTTGGATCCAACATTTGATGCAATTAGAGGCTTGGTCCCTTTCTGGTTCTTCTTCTTCTCTTTCCATTTATTCTTCTTCTTAGCAACCTAGCCACTCGCTTCAAATCTTTCACTAGGAGAAGAAGGAGAAATGGAAGGAGACCTAATGGGAAAAGAAGGAGAAAGGTTGACATGAGGTTGATGTGTGGGTGGTGTTATTACATATGAAGCACCTTCATTCGAGATCAACGAAGTGGAAAACAACCATATTGGTAACCCAATTGTGAGACCTGGAAGGTTCAAAGTAGCGATGTAAGGAGGACCAACTATTTATGTAAGAAGGAAAAACAAAGGGTTCTAATGGAGCAATATTTGCTCCATTGGTAGTTTTGGGAACTGACACCATTAAAATAAAAATCCATTCCTAGATTCTGTTAGGGAGAACAAAAAACACATGCTAGAAATATAGTAAACAAGAAAGCAAACAAAACCTTCTCACAATGATCACACTAGTTGGTGATGAAATCCAACGTCGCGGGAACAAAGTAAGAAGGGGCTGAGATAGAGTGGGTGGAAAAGTTACATTGACGACCTACTTAACGGACTTACGCCTTGGTGTAATATCCCACACATAATCATGGATATACCCTCCAAGGAGCCCGATTGAGTTTGGCCAACATCGATTCCAGGTACCATGAATACTTTCCCCTCCATAGACATCTTGTGTAAATACCCTAAAGAGATAGGCCACTAAGGTTACCAACTACAACAGTTATGCCTAGGAAAACAGTCGACAGTCTGATCCATGCGCAAGGGCAGGGTATCTGGCCCAAAATTAACTTGAAAGGATTCCACTCATCATTGTGGGTATACCTTTAAGAGACCCCCATAATACACGTAATCTCTACACCAAGACCAACAAAGCAGGGTAAGTAACTCTGCTAGTCTTAATGCAACCTCAGGTTTTACCCTTGTGTGAGAAGGGCTTCCCATGACAAAATGCAGCAATTGGATTTCACCCCTCCCTAACACAAGATCCTATGTTTGTTTGCAACTTTTGAAACTTATATTTCACACCTATTCCAAAGACCTATAACTAATCTAATGTAGGTTTTCTACGAGAAAAATGTAAAAATGTCTAATCAATTTTAGTTTAGCGCTTGATTTTTAAGGTTGTTGTTACTCAAAGGAAAAATAGCATGGGCAATATGGTGTTTTGACTTACTCAAAATTTATGCAAAGATATGAAGATGCAATATTTTCATTTTTATGAAATCTATGCTACGAGAAGGAGAAAACATTCATCATTCCAGATGCACAATGTCCCAAAAAAGACAAAAACATGCAATTTTGCTACTTCAAATGCAAGCTAGTTTCATGACCCAAAAGCAAGAACGCACTCAAAACGATGAGAACTGAAAGAAAATAAGCAGGATATTGTTCTAAAAAGAACCCATTCAAGTATACTAAAACCAAAAAGCATCCAAGGAGTACAATGAAATGCAAAGAAGAATCCAAGAAACGATAGGGAGAAAGAGAAACCACTCAAAATTGTCTTGACAAAAAGCAACTAGAAAGGGAAATTTTCACATTTCAAGCTCCAATAAAGACAGTACAGGGTGAGAAGTGTTATCATTGAAATTTCGTCCGCACAGGGCGACAAGAACTCCGCATCATCAGCACATAAAAACAGGCATTCATGGCACAAGGATTAATTCCACAGCACAGCAAAAGGGCCAAAACTATACAAAAATGGCTAAAAAATTAAAA
>SNQJ01S0117247.1:0-12431 GCA_010110895.2 Picea sitchensis
GATGCATGGTTCAGATTTATTGGTACAGGTTTATAGTGGTATATCTCACAGTGATAGTGTGACAGTGGTTCCATTATTCTACTTCTACTTCAGGGTGGCAGGACGGGGCAAGGACGGGTGGTTGTAGCCACCTTCCGGTTGTATCTGGAGAAAATTGGGGGTTGTAGCCTCCTTCTGGTTGTAGCCAGAGAACTGGGGAGTTGAAGCTTCCCTCAGGTTGTAGCCTGAGAAACTAGGGGGTTGGAGCCTCCTTCCAGTTGCAGCTGGAAAACAAAGGAAGTTGGTGTTTTCAATGGATGTAATTCTTCAAGACATATAAGAAAAAGCATTCTGTGGTTTTCTCCCGATTTGGGTTTCCACGTAAAACACTGGTGTACTGTGTATATGTATGATTGTTTATTTCTTATTGTTCATTATTGGATAATAATTCTACATTGACATAACATTTGAAGAAAAAGGATTATAATTACGCTATTATTGATTCACCCCCCCTCTCAGTAATCCAATAAGTGGTGCATCGTGGGTCAGATCGATGGGGTGCTTGACCTGATAGTGAAAAGGTACCCTGGTAGGTGAGGAGAACATATCTGAGTATTCTTCCATGACCTTATCCACTTGATTTTTCTATGTGAAGAGGTCGGATGCAGAGACCCTAGATGTGGTTGTGATCTTTCGCTCATTATGATAACGAATCATGAAGAATACAAACTTCCCTATCTGAGAGATGATCTTTATGCATTGCTTGGAAAAGATCAAGGAAATAGAACTAGGTGGGACTGCCTCGGGTATCCTATACAATTTCTTGTTCAAAGTAATAATAACACTGCGAGGCCTCGAATCATATACAACATGATGTTTCCATAACTAAGGATGGCCCAAAAGAACATTATAAACTTCGAGGGTGGCAACATCACATAATATCTTGTCTTTGAAGGGCTTGATGTTGTATGACATGCAACATTGTTGGCTGACGTGGATGTCACTTCCATGGCGGAGCTATCCGATGGTGTAGGGATGCTAGTGTGACGTTGTCGGCGGGGCGAGTTGCTTGAAAAACAATGTTGATACGAGGTTCTTCTGGCTACCACTATCAACGATGAATTGTAGCAGGGTACCCTTCACTCACATCTGTGAATGAAAAAGGTGCTCGCCTTCCTTTGGCTCATCTGGTTCATTGGGATGGATCTTGGTGGTAGAAACGGTAGCACTGGGTTTTGCATCTATGGCCCATCTCCCCATTTCTGTTTTTGACTCAGATTCATAACCCACATCTAATTCATAGGACTCCACCTCAACCACCAATGACTACTTTGAGAGACAATCAACAATGTTATGCCAGGGGCTCTTATGGAAGTTGTACCACTTCTTGGTATCTTTATTTGTCTTTCTGGTGTCCTTTTCTTGTGGCATGGATTGGTTTTCCTGGGGTTGTCTATCTTTTCTCCATCCTTTGTTCTGCGAGTTAGGGCCACCGTTTCTTGGATTTTGTTGTGGGGAGTTCCTAGGCCCAAATTTCTGCGTCTTTTGTTTGAGATTCTGCTCGATTTTGACAACATATCGGTAGGCGATGCCCAAGGATGAGATGTCCAGAAACTCCATTTTGGCTTGGATATATCTATGCAGACTATCATGATACTTGAGCACCAGATGTTACTCAGAATCTTTGATACCCAGCTCGGTGCACAAGGTATGGAATATATTTGTGAACTCGGGCATCACTTGGTCTCTTACCTGCAGTAGCATGGTCCATTTTGTGTACAGGTCATCATAACTTCCAACAGGATAGTATTGTTCCTTAATAGCATCCTCGAAGGAATCCCAGGTGACAGCAACTGTAAATAATGAGGGTTCCTTTGTTTCCTTTTGCTCAAAGAAATTTTCCCACCAATATTTGACATGGGGGACGACTTTGAGGAGCGCAAAAGTAATATTTTCTCTATTCGAGAAGTTATGGATAGAGAAATACCCTTCTAGCAGATTCAACCATTTGTACTAGGAAGGTAGTTATAGTTACTACAAACCTGTAATTTTGGTCTTTCTAGGTTGGACTTTTTGATCAGCCTTGGTTATCTTTTCTTGGTACATTAGCCTTGGTTGGCTATTGATTTGCTACCAAAATTCTTCTTTGTCAAGATTAAGGTGCTCTGGGGTGGCTTCGGCCTATGGTTGGGTGACAATATCGATATATTGTCTATGGTTAAATGAACACACCTATTATTTCTAATAGGTTATGGGCCCACACTATCTTTGGATAGTCTAACAACCAGAAGATAGATTGGGAGGATTTGCTCAGTTATAGTTGCAATCGCAATCAAAGTTTTTTTTGCAGCAATGAAACCCTAACCCTCTTGTTGAGGCACCTTAAGTGAAGAGATTGACCTAATTTATGGATATCCTACTGCACCCTAGCCTATCACACCTCCTGATACTCTCAGCAAGCTAAGATGTCAAGTTTGAGTTTTTGGTCAAAGTCAAAGGTTGACCAAGTCAAAGCAGTCACGACTTACTCTATGAAGTCAGAAAACAAGTTAGAAGGGGGTTCTAACTTCAGAGCATGGAAGACAAGTATTGACCTAATCCTTTCCAAGAATAAAGTGTTGGATATCGTGAAAGGAAAGATTGTGGAACCACAATTTGAAGAAGGAAAAGAGAAGGAACCTCAGAACGTTGAAGTTATGGAGAATTTCAAGGACAATGAGAATCTCTCAATTAAGAGATCAACTACAAGATATTGAAGAAATCATTTCAAGGAACTAGTAAATATAGTACTCAACAGCCTTCTCAAGACATGGGATGCATTTGTCACAAGCATGAACACAACAAAGGATTATCTCACATTTGAAGAACTTTGGACTTGTTGTGCACAAGAAGAATCAAGGATTAGCACAAAAGAGAAATCCAAAAAGAAATACGATGATCAAGCCTTCACAACAAAATTCAAGAATTTGAGGAATAAGAGGAAGTTTGGCTCAAGGAAGAAAAACAGACGAAGCATCAGTTGTCGAAGAAAGGGAACCCTCAAAGAAGGCCAAGCAAGATAAAATAGACTTCTTCTTCTAAGTCAAGGTAACAAATTCTTCAAATTTCTTATACATACCATATTTACATAGTTTTTGTGCATATCATGTATATCTATTTCTTAGAAGATAAGATGTTCAAGTGAAACAACACCTAGGGAAGAACAACAAGATAAGGATTTCTATCACGATGACTATAAGTCAAGCAATACGCATGAAAAGATGAAGTACGTTGAAAATATTTGATAACAATTCCTATGGAATCTATTATATAAGTAACAATTTCCAAATAAGACGAAATTGGAATCAAACTTGAAGAAAACCAGAAGGAGTCAAAATAGAAAGAAGTCAACAATCAAGAGGAAATTAGAAAAAGACTTGTGACACCTTGTAGAAGGAAATAAGGATGTAGACGGAAGTGTGGACTATCTTATATGGAGGGAGATGATTCCAAAAGAAGAGCATGCATTCATACATGAAGCAAGGATTAGGAGGAAGCTAATCCCAAATATCATCCATTGAGGATTATGAAGTATCTATCCATGTTCCCATTGAAAGTAGCATCCATGATAAGAAACACGTGTTCAGTCTGACTCTAGAAGAAGTCTTCTTTGAAAAAAAGCATTAAAGTATCCTTGGTTGTCCATATACATCCATGATTCTATGAAAAACAAAAGAATTTGGAATATTCAGAGTATATAGAAGCACCCATGGACCCAAGAGCTAAAGAGAGACATGAGGAAGAACAAGAAGATTCCAAAAAAGAAAGAAAAGAAAGAACAACCAGTTATTATACCGGAAATCACAAGACTACCAGCTTGGTTTGAACCCACTAAGAAGAAATCAAGCAGAAGAAATGGAAGTTATGATAACGAACAGTGTATGTAAGAAAATGTGAAAAAGACTTATGAATGGAAGCATTGCAAGATTCAAAGTTTCTTCCAGAAGGAGGGAGAAGACTATGACAACAACTTGTTCTAGTAAACCAAATATACCTCTTGTAGTATCCATGGATTGGAATTTACATGTAAAATACCATTCTTCCCAATAAAGAAAGTAAGAAAGAAGATTATACCAGAAAGAGACCCATGTATGAAGATATAAGTAGACCTTGTATGGATTCAAACAACTTGATGCAAAGTATCTCATATACAACAGACATGTGGTAAAAAAATTCTATGAAAGAGATAGTGTATCAGAATAGTTACTTAGAAGTCTGGGATGATGGATTGTAATCCATAGAAAACTCTTATGATGATAGAAGAAGTGCTACTTTAATATGTTTCACTTTGAGCCTTGCCACGATGTCATGAGCTAGCAGAAAACAAAAGTGTTGAATTCGACCATGATATATTGTAATGATTAGAGCTATATGAAGCCTTCAGAGAAAACTAGTGTTCCCTGACATACTGAAGTACATTGAGATCAAGCATTATATTCTCCATGATGAAGTCCAGAAGAGATCAGTGGTTCTCCAGTTTATATCCATAGATGAGTAGATAACATATATTTTGGTAAATCCTCTGTGCAAGATGAAAACTTTTCATACTTAAGAGACAAGTTGGGGTTCGTGGAGATGACTTCCTTATTGGAAAAGGAAGTGATTACTCCTAGGTTGGGAGGAAGCATTGATATGTTATTGATTTATGGAAAATCATTTTCTAGTTCAGGAAAATGGTTCAGGATGGGCAGTTCCTTTCCAGTTCCGAAAGTGGTTTGATATTTCTGACGGAAAAGCATTTTCCAATTCGGAAAATGGTCCAAACCAAATAGTCATTTTCGTAATGAAAATGGTCTAATAGTTTGTTGATGTACCATAGACAATGATTCCCCTTATGGCCAGTGTGGGAGAATGGTCTAGGATAATCATTCTTCTTGGAAGTCACTCTGAGTAGTGGTCAAGTAGAATGGTCTGCCTCACCGGGAAGTCATTCTTTCAAAGTTCACAATTGTGAGAAGTTTCAAAGAATGGTACATTTTGGAGGTTGGTGCAAGACAATCATTTCCTTGGGAAATGGTCCAAACCGTCGTTCCATAGGGAAAAATCATTCTCTCTAGGTTGCATTATGATTAGTGATGGAAGAATGGCCCAGTTAGGTGGATGATCCAGGTTCATCAATCAGGGACAGACATTCCCTAGGGAAGACTCATTCTCTCCAGGTTGCACTATGATTAGTGTCAGAGTAATGGCCGAGTTAGGTGAATGGGCTAGGCTCAGAAATCAAGGACAATTATTCTTCTATACTTGAGAATAATAGTCTAGATAGCCCATGGTTGATATTTTACTTTTTGAGGGAAGATGCTCTTCCAGATCTCACAGATGTGAGTGGAAGAATGGCCCAGATGACTCAGTTTATATCATGATATTGTTTTATGTAGGTTGATAATAGATGATATGATTTCTATGGAGACTGTATGTCTCTGGACAGTAGATGCATGCTACTGTGGTGGAAGTGTTCCATTGGTTGTGACTATGTGTCACTGATTAATTAGTCATGTGCTACTTGGTGTGGTTATGTACCATTGGATAGTAGTTGTGTACTACTATGGATAGACATAATTGTTTTCTATTGAATGGAATTGTTCCAATTTCCATGTAGACTATCAGTAGTGTTGTAAATGATTATCAGCTAGATGGATAGTCAATGTGCTGGTGGAAAGACATTCTCCAGATGGAAAATGGTCCAGAACATTTATTCTTCTAGGACGTATGTCTAGATTAGAATAATAGTCCTTGTAGCCCATGGTGTGGCTTCCAACATCTGTTGGAATAGTTATTCCTCTAGGACATATGTCCATATTATAAGAATGGTTCTTATATCACTCTGAGGAGTGAGTGACTTATCCAACATCATGCCTGATTACTCAAATGGAGTATGTCTTTGGGAGATGATACTGATAGTGATGACAGTTCTCGTGATTTGATCATGAGATACCCTATGTGGCTATGATGATGCTACTGGTTGAATGGTATGTTTGTGATCAAGACCATTACCTTTAAATACATCCCTATCTAGGAGTGAGTGTTGAAATTATGGTAGTTGTGGGAGGTATTAACCTCCACTTGTAACCTTTGATGAGACTAGAACATTCCAAGAAGCAAGAAGAAACCTGGGAAATGTGCCCAATCTCCCCTGGGAAATGCACCCTCCTTGTTACCCACTTTCCTCTCTCAATCTCTCTCAGAAATCTCTCAATATCCTCTTCTCATTGTTGTGTCTTTCACACTACCCAATGCATTCTCTTATAATTTGAAAATGACCTTTCACATTCCAAGTGTCTTTTCACCTTCCCCATCCCTAAATCTAAATGCCAAGATCTAATCTTGCCTTTACATGATCAAGAGACATGATTCATTCCCTCCAAAATAAATCACTTAAATATTAAAGTAAAATTTCACTTTATAACATAAGTGCACTTTATGAAATAAATTCACTTTAATATTAGAAGGTACACTTCATTAAAAAAGTCACTTACATAAAAGAACCACTTTATTACAACTTTATAAAAATCCATTACAAAGACAAGTGCCTAGTAGTGTAAATATAAGGCTACTTCTGCATACAAGACAAACATGCAGAGTACCTCCCAAGCTATAATATCTAACACACATGTGTGTGACAATGTCCCTTGATGACACGCCATGGGCGAGTAGGTCCTTGGCATGCACTACAAGCGAGTAGGTCCTAGTGCCACACTATGAGCGAGTAGGTCCTAGTGTATTCTAGAGGTGATGAGGCCCTAGAAAAAGTCCACATTGGAGTAGCAATGTGTGACAAGAAGATGTTACCAGTAGCATGGTCTATGAGACTATGTCGTGGTTGGATGACCATGGCATAGCTTGCGAGGCTATGAAGACCAAAAGAAAACATCATCAAGAATACCTCCCTAAATAAGAGGGAGTGTTGATGTTTTTGGTAGCTGTGGGAGGTATTCACCTCCAAGAGACCTCCTACGAATGATATCATGAGAAGAGAAAAAACCCCAAACATTAGTGATGAGATACAAGGGTACAAATCAGCTCTATTATAAAAGTAATTTATATGTAATATATACAAGTTGGCCCTATTGTGAAGAGACATCTAATATGAAAAGGCGTGACCTTTCATTGGCATGGACTTGTCTATATTTGAGTGAATCATCCTCATTTGTACCAATATAACACACTCACATTCACCCTTGTATATCATAGTCTGTCCCTTGATCTAGTGCACATCTTCCTTAGCCTACTATGCACAAGTTCTAAAGAGCAGTTTATGTATTGTGTTGGTGTATTTGGTTACACTTCATCCCTTTTTGTATTTGGGTGTCTTTCCTTGGATATCATTCTGTAGTAGGTCTCCTTCTTTGCTCGGGGGTGGAACTTGAGGATTCTTATGGTTGGGTGGCAATTAAAGAGCATTGCCTATGGAAAAACGAGCAGACCCATTTTTTGTAATCTGTTCTTGGTTAATCTTCTTGAGATCCTGGTTATTTAGTATTTACTGCAATTGTAAACTAGTCTAGCATTCAAAAATTCAACAAAAGGGATACCGAGGTGAGTTATTCATATGGCTTATATCTTGGGTAACAACTTAACTTGGATGAATTAAGGACTAAAATCTCTTATGAACATTGATTTACTTGATTTTATATTATGTTTTGATTTGGATGGCCCTAACATGGTTTTTTGAAGGACGCCTTAGGATTTCACCCAAGACGTTGTGCCCTTATTGCAGGATTTTGGCACGTGTGATGCAGAGCAATGAGTCACCCACTGACTTGCCAAATTCAAGCATGGGCACTCACATCTTCAGGACCTTGGATGATGGATAAATGGGATTAGTTTTGATAGAGATGGTTGTTATCGCCTAGCCTAGGGATAACCAAGGAGATTATATCTTGATGCCCACAGGTCCTAGACATGGAGTACTGAGAGCCATATTGACTTGAGCCTAGCCCTCGAGAACCCATCCTTCTTCTTCAGTGCCTCCATCCTATCCGCAATAGAAACATCCATCTCGTCGGCTTGGTCCTGAAGCAAAAGTGGGTCTTGCTCCATGAGTTAATGAGTCTGGTTATCATGGTATGTGTCACTCTGATTCTCAAAACATTTGAATATGTGCATTTAATTCTCTTTTGTTTCATGACATGTTCTTGGACATTATTCCTTTTGACTTGTCCATAATTGGGGGGGGGTGACAGAATGCCCTAGCAATTTGGTTCCCTTAGGAGTGAGTTGCCACTGGGTGATTTTATGAAATGTCATCGTGCATTCCCACCATACTTATCACTTTTCATCATTTTCCCTCTCATATGTCCCTTCCATTGGTTCGTGCATTGGATTTTCCAAGCTAGCAAAGGGTTGTACATTTCCTTGTGAGAAGAAAGGGATAAATGTTGATATTATGGTAGATGCAGGAGGTATTAACCTCCACATGTAACCTTGACAAGAATAGAATATTTCAGGAAGAAAAAAGAAACCCTAAAGCTTTGGACATAACGCTAGATGACAAGTCGGCTAAAGGAAATATTTAATATTGAGTTTTTAGCCTCCAGAATGAGAAGTCGGCTCAGAAAACTAAGGAGGAGGATTATAAATACAGGACACTAGAGCTCATTTGGAGGACACATCTCGCAACTACATAAATTCAGTAGTGCACACTGAAGAAATTTAGTGCGCAAGTCTGGAGGGTAGCTGCAGCTGCAGTTACTGTAAACTTGTAATTTTGGACTTTCTAGTTTGGAATTTTTTATCAGTCTTGGTTATATTTTCTTGGTACATTAGCCTTGATTGGATATTGATTTTCTACCAGAATTATTCTCTGTCAAGGTTAAGGTGCTCGGGGGTGGCTTCGGCCTATGGTTGGGTGAAAATATTTCTATATTATCTATGGTTAAATGAGCACACCTATTATAGGAATATCGAAGTTGATTTGTACCTTGAAGGAGGCAGCGCCTCCATTTTAGGAAGATGCATTGCCTATTGGTATCCTTCCAAGGATTTATGAAAAACGTGATGGATTCCTCGAGAAACATTTTGAAGAGATATCCTATCCCTTCATCTTTCTTTTCTTCTTCCATGAGAGGTCGTTTGGGCGTGCGAGAGATTTTGTCCTCAAGAGAAACAAGCTCGAGAACCAATTCTTTGTACCCTGACCTCGTTGAAGACATGCATTAAGAACGACAAGGAGCAGACCGCTCTGATACCACTGATCAATAATATATTTGCATAAAAAAATGAATACAGATTATTATCAAAATATGCTTAACAAATAATAATAGATATAGAGTAAAACTGGCTTCTATTCAATAACAATAAGCTTGCTAGAATGGTGGTGGATTATTTTTGAGAAGAGATGTGACGGATGTGCTCATTCGCAAGAAGATGATTACAATGAGGCTTTGAAGGAATTTTTACAATAAACAATAATTTAAAAAACCCTAGACATCCAAAAAACCTAACCCTAGGAGATGAAGCACAAAAAGTCATGTGGGCCCCGTTTGGGTAAGTTAGTACATCAACTTCCCGGGGTCGTAACTTTTGCATACGATATTTGTTTTAGGCGCATGATATCCCATTGGAAAAGTCTATCCAAGGACTACACATTTTTTTTCTATCTATCAAAGGTCATTTTGACTATGGTGAGCCCTAAAAAATAATTTTTAGGGCCTCAAAACGACCCCACAAGTCAGGGACCTGGAAACTAGGGAAAAAACTGCCAAACTGGAAAACTGCCAAAATGAGCGAGTTGGAATAGGTGGGAGGCCACCAACATCCATTTGGATCAACAAAAAATAATAAATCCAACTTAACTCTATATTTTAAGACCCAAAATTTTCATGCATCATATTGTTTAATTGCTCTTAGTGCTTCATAGATCTAAATTTAACATGGAAGACTTATGCTAGTTTAAAATTTCCTCTCTCCAAATGTGATTCAAATTGGATCCTTGCCAAACTTTGTAATAATCTCCTCGTTTCTTTACCTTTTTTAAATTTTGTAAACATGTCTTTTTTTGTATTTTATTTTGTCTTTTTGGAAAAATTGGAAGTGGAAATGAACCATTCTAATGGTTGGTCTTCCAAATGCATCCCATTAAAATAAAGAAGGTGATAGTGAGGAACTCAACAAGGGAGGTAAGGAAAACTTGGGGAAGATATTAACATAAATAAGATATCGAAGAAGGAAACTTGTGTGAAGATTGGTGGATGAAGGAGTTAAGGATCATGTCCACGATAAGCGAAGCTGCCTCTAAGCCATGACCATCTAGATTTATTTTTATTTTCTGTGAGTAATAATAAACATATTTGTATAACTCACCCCTCTGTATTTATTTCTAGAGCTTAATAAAATTCCCACTAAATGTTGAAATATGTGTGTAATTGTTTCAATTTCATGGATTTGGTGTGGGATCATTAGTTTGTTGTGTGCTTGAGCACTTTCGGCTACGTATGTTTTCATGAAAGCTACAAAAATCTTAGTATTGTAAACATAGTTTAGCCACCCTACTCTGTTTATTGGTGTAAGAGAACACTGTCTTGTCTCACTCCTTGAGTCGATTTTGTATTGCTATGGTTTTTTCCTTTTCCCACAAGCAGTCCATAACACTCGTTTGCTTGTTGGAAATTTTTCATTTTCCCACAGGCCATCAAAAACATTCATTTTCTTGTTGGGAATTTTCCCTCTTCCACAGAGCCATACATTCAATTCTCCACTTACCTAGGAAAATTTACATACCCATGGGAATTTTATTTACTACCCAAGAAAATTCACATACCCCTAGGAATTTTATTTACTACATGGGAGAATTTACATCCCCCTGGGTATTTTAAATACTCATGGGGTCCTCACTCAGTGAACCTATGACATAGAACCTTCATTCGTTGGATATTAAAGAATACCTCAAAAAATATTTTTGTTGAACCCCCCTCCCAATACATCTTTCGAATAAAATAAACCCCCATTTTTACTAGATACCCCTTTATATACCCCCCAATACCTATAAACACCTCAATAACCCATTGTTATCAGACAAATTAGTAAGTACAGACACAAATAGATCTCCCTAGTTTCACCCGAAACTAGAACAAAACAAGACAGAATATAAAACTTTCCCTAGGATTTAATTATCAAGCATACTAACTAAAAAGGGATAAATGGCATACCTTTTAAATGTCATTTGTCCTCGCTAGTGTCATCCTCTCTCCATTCCAAAGATTATGCGATATTGAAACTGTAAAGAGACACAATCCAACAAAGTGAAAGCAACAACGTATACTCAACAAAAACCTATGTATGTGATCAAGGAGTCATACAATAAGATAAGACCAATTTTATGGGAAAGAAATATATCACTGTATTAAACAATGTGGAAGAAAGATACAACCAGATGCCTTGATGTTGTTAGGTTCCTTCCAACAGTTCCTTGCTTCCCACACACTTCTTGCTCCACGGATTCTGAGACCAACAATCTATCTTGACAAAGCAAATCCCAAAGCTACAAAAATTACTCAAGATCACACCAAAAGCTAGCCAACTAACTTTTCCCATGAGAAATATTCTCCTTTTATAAGCTGAAAAGGATAGGGTGAGTAGGTTAGGATGATCCCATGATATCAGAGATGTGACTTAGATCCAAACTGATCAGAGGACACCTCACCCTCGAAGCTTCCATTCTATAACTTTCGAGAAATTCCTCTTTTTCCTTCGTACAAAAATCATCGCACACTTAACACTGAGAAAACTACGATGACGTTGCAGGACACTATGGTACAACCTACGACGATCCTATATCATCGCACCCTTAACACTAAGCAAGGTGCGACGATCCCTTTTTATAAGGTTTTTGACAAAGGGAAAGTATAATTTCATATCTCTGGAAAAATTATCTTCATTCTTCTTCAAGGATTAAGGCCATTGATCCTTCTAAAGACAAAGGATAGGTGTACATCATTAATGATCATATGGGTGAAGAAAATAATGTGTGACAGAGAGCCCGCCAAAGTATGAAGTTATAACAGAGTGGTAGCTGAAGTACTTTGTTGAGTGTGTGTAGGTAACAAGGAACATGTCGGTCGGAAACCTGCCAACAAAAAAGGAAATATAGTACAATAATATATCATCACTAAGGTAGGAATTCCCATACTCATAATACAAATGACTCAAAGCATAAATGCCAACATGTGAAGATCCATGTCAAGTAAGACAGGTCATGGCCACCAAGCATACATTTTGGATCCTGTTGGTCACTATAATTGCTTAATTAATTTCAAACAACCAAGTGAAACCTAAATTATCAACCCAGGGAAGTCTTTTGTTTCAAAGGTAGTTGCGCACTGTATATGCTCAATTCCAAAAGCACTTAGTGTTGTAGTAAAGAAATCATTCTATCTAAACTTGCTGAAATGAACTGAAGATCTGAATTGTGTCAT
>SNQJ01S0117247.1:12441-35842 GCA_010110895.2 Picea sitchensis
TACCTTGGGGTGATCAGATGAAGTGATAATATGAGTCTAAATACAGGTGATGAAGGGTATAATAATGGCAAAAAGTATGAGCAAAAAGGTACAATATGTGGTCCCAACAGATCCATGCTAATATGATTCGAATCTGAACATAGCCACCAAAAATACATTGTGGATTTATGTGTTAAAGACTCAAATTTGAACATAGCCACGAGACATACACTATGGATCTATGAAACAGTACAATCTGAGTATACTCCAATGAAACCTGAATCTGTCAGAAAAGATCCAGGGTCTTCATCTCCACCACTCTATAGTACGAATCTAACCATGTGAATACATGTGTTGAACTCGAACATGGTAGAAACCACTTGATTACCAGTAATTAGTGAATATTGTTAACAAGTGCGAGGGAAATCACCATTAATGTCAATGACCCCCAAGGTACTCTGGTACAATCCAATGAATTTGAATCAATGAGTTGAAGTTGAACACTCAACAGAATCTCCCGATTAGGGGTCAATAATGAAATCCCACTGTCGAAAGCGAGGAAACATGCCATTGAGGCATGCAAGTTCAAAGGTACCAATTAGTTTCTAAGTCTAATTCCTAGATAATGAGTTGAATTCGAAAGGAAAAGACTCATCATAGGAGGGCCTTAATGTATCCCCCATCAATGACATGAAACAAGTAATAAGATTTGAAGTAGATCAGAGTAACAAGTGATTTAGGACTGACTCAGGGATGGCCGATGCAATAGAAGGATTAAGGACTATGGTAATGGTTGATGCAATAGAATTATTTCTGGGTTGAACTTCTCTTTGAACATATTGACGACATGACAAGTGTCTTGGAAACACTGACTCAATAACAAGGATCACATACTAATTTTTAATCTTATAAAATAGTATGATCAAGAGACAAGCAGATTTTCCAACCTAGACACAAAACAAGTGAAAGGGTGTCATGTTCAAAAGTGAATCTTCCATAGAATACAAGTGTAGATACATTTCTTTCCCAATTTTTCCGCCACCATTTCTGGCGAGTACCTCTTTATTTTTACACAAGCTTGAGGAGAGGAGGATAACATATGCTTGAACTGTAAGCTCATCCTTCGGATGAGTCCCTCGGAGTATGTTTAATGAACCCTAGGAAATAGTGGTTCGGTCCCATATGGGACTTTCGATGTTTGTTTTATGAGTCCAAAGAAAGAAAACTCAAGGGTTTTTCATATTTAGAGAGTTTGAAAAACATTTAAAGAAAACTCCAAAATGTCCTTTTTCATAAAGTAGTTTGATGAGATCGAAAAAGAGATAATCTACTGCTCAACAGACATTTTCTTCAAATAATTTAATGAACGTGAAAAGAACAAGATCGCTCAACAATCTTTTCATGTTTATAGAGTTTGAAAAGAGCTCAAAGGGGACTCCAGGGGGTTCCTTTTTTGTATAACCTTTATGAGTCCGAAAAAGTGATGAAATTTTACTCGATTACATTCTCATGTATTTACGAGCATGAGAAAGAAAAAAGACTAAGCTCATGATTGTTTTCATTTTTACGCAAGCTTAAAACAAAAAAAAACTATGCTTGGGATGGATTTTATTTTTACACAAGCTTAAAACTAGCCAAAACTATGCTTGGACTTGGTTTCATTTTTACACAAGCTCGAACCAGAGGAAACTATACTTGAGGTAGGTGGTTTCATTTTTACACAATCTTGAACCATAGAAAACTATGCTTGGACCTCCCAATGCATAACACATGGACGGTTGGTACTTAGCCCACAGCTTAAGAACCTAGCGACTTAACTCCAACATGAATTCCATTGGTTGAAAGCATTGCCCCCCAAGATTTTATTTGTCAAACGACATAGGAGGATGAAAAGAAGATTCAAATACTATACTTGCCTCAATTGAAGAGGGGAGAAAACTATTTCATTTTTTAACGATCTTGACACAGGAACAATAACTATGCTCACGAATCTAGGTTTAATCCCCAAACCTATGTTTCATTTTTTAATGAGCTTGACACAAAAACAAGAACTATGCTCGTAAAATCTGTTTCATTTTTTAACGAGCTTGAAATCAGAAAACCATGCTCAAAGTTGGTTTCATTTTTTAATGAGCTTGAAATCAGAAAACCATGCTCAAATTTGGTTTCATTTTTTAATGAGCTTGAAATCAGAAAACCATGCTCAAAAATGGTTTCATTTTTTAATGAGCTTGAAATCAGAAAACCATGATCAACATTGGTTTCATTTTTTAATGAGCTTGAAATTAGAAAAACATGATCAAAGCCGGTTTCATTTTTTAATGAGATTGAAATAAAAAAACCATGCTCAACGCTGGTTTCATTTTTTAATGAGCTTGAAATCAGAAAACCATGCTCAACATTGGTTTCATTTTTTAATGAGATTGAAATCAGAAAACCATGCTCAAATCTCTCTTCTTGATCATGGCTTCCAAGAGGACGATGCTCTGGAAGGACACCATGTCAAGGGAAAAAACTCAGACAAGGCTTCCAAGAGATCTTCACTGGATGGAAGAAAAACACTCTGGAAGGAACACATGTCGAGGGTCGTGACAGGGGTAAGGTGATCAATATCTAAAGACCCTATTAAAGAGATAACCATGTCGACTACCAGATCTAAGTCATAAAAAACTAATATTACAGTGAGAGTCTCATCTTCATTGATAGTTTAAGGCATGGGAGACAACGCCACATAATTGACCAGTGGGAGGGGTGATACCAACTTCATATATGAACTGTTTAGGGAAGTCATTGAGTTGACAGTCAAGTCAAGACCAAGAAACAAAAGTTGATCAATAGTCACAACTCTTCCATCGTGAGGGAAATATATCATACAAAAAAGAGTGGACATGATAGTTTTCATGGCATAGACATAATCTCTCCCAAGGAGTAAATTGGAATCCAAGGGGTCTTGGACTACCATAACATCAATACAGACAGTTTTCCCTCCCAAAGTTACAAGAAACTGAGGAAGGACTCCTAAAGGGTGACTAGTTTTTCTATTAAAACATAACATATTATGTGTAACTGACACAAGTTGAGGATAACCCAAAGCTTTCCAAGCAATAGAGGACAAAATACTAACGGACGAACCTTCTTCTATCAACATTTAAGGAATGTCCCGACCACAAATCTATACTATAATCTTAAAAGGAATATGAGAGGGAAGACAAGGTCCAGTTAGCGCACCCCAATAAAAAAGGATGGCCTCATTACTTGGAGGGGGTTCCATAGGAGAAGGAGGAATACCCCCCAGCATGGTAGATTCTGTATCAATGAGAAAAATGTGAGCAACATCAGGTTTACTCTCTAGCGGGAGAGTAGGATCTACCAATGACGAGATCAGATCGACCACTTGGGTTTCATTCTCCAAGGGGAGAATGGGGTCGATGGGTGGAAACAGATTGACTGCTTGGGTTTCACTCTCTAATGAGAGAGTGGGATCGACCGAAGATGGGATTGGATCGACCACTTTGTCAACTGGTTCAACTAAGGACGTGACAAGATTGACTACATGATCAACCGGACTGAACGATGAAGGGACCAGATTGATCATTCCATCAACTACAGGTGGGTCGAGAGTAAGCTTGCGATAAGAAGCTGGAAGTTGAGGTTTGGAACCAATCACGTCCTCCATTAATTTCGAGGCTTCATCCATCCAAGGGAAAAGGTGAGTTTGATGACTCCCTCCGCATAATATACAAAGGAACTTGACTCTACTTTTATTCTTCCCAACGGTATATTAACTAGTTGACGGGAGGTCATCAACATGTTGTTCATAGGCTAACGACATTGGTTGGCGAGGGTGTGTATACCATGCTTCTATAACCTTCGATAGTCTAGGGAAATCCTTAAGAAGATGACTACCCTTACAAAGCTTGCAAGGGTACTTGGGCTTACGTGTTTGGGCTATCTTAGGAGCATCAACACTACCATCATGATCATTAGTAACTAGTGGTTTTCCAACATGCCTGGTAGTGGTTGGAAGTTTGGACCCTTATTTATTTTTCTTCTTCTTAAACTTCCTTTTCTTCTTCTTCTTATCCACCAGGTTACTAGCTTTAGAGATTTCACTAGGCGAAGAAGATGAAAAGGAAGAAGACCTTGCAAGTGCAGAAGGCGAAGAATATCTTACTGATGAAGAAGGTTAAGGATCAACATGAGGTTGATCCTCTTGGGGGGAAGTGCTTACAACTGAAGCACTAGCTTCATTTGGGATTACCTGAGTGGAAAAAAACCATACCGGTAATCCAATAGTGAGACCTAGAAGGCTCAAAGTAGCGATGTAAGGAGGACCAAAGTTTCCATAAGAAGGAAAAACAAAAGGTTCCCCTGGAAAAGGGGTTCCTTCATTGGTCATTCTAGGAACTAATGCCATTAAACAAAGATCCAGCCTATAGTCTGCTAGGGAAAACAAACAACACACGCTAAAAATCTAGGAAGACAACAAGCAAACAAAATCTTCTTACAATGAACTTGGGGTTGAAATCCAACATCGTGGGAACACTGTACAAAGGGGATGAGATAGAGTGAGTGGAAAAGTTACATTGACGACATGCTTAACGGACTTACACCTTGGTGCAATCTCCCACACATAAACATGGGTATACCCTCCAAGGAGCCCGAGTGAGTTTGGCCAACATCGATTCCAGGTACCATGAAGACTTGCCCCTCCACAATTACCTTGTGTAAAGACTCTAAAGAGATAGGCCGCTAAGGTTACCAATTACCACAATGATGCCTGGGGAAGCAGTCAACAATCCGATCCACGTACAAGGGCAAGGTATCTAAGCCCGAAATCGACTCGAGAAGATCCCCATAGGATTTTCTTCTCAAGTGACCCCCAATAATACGTGCAATCTCTACACCAAGACCAACAAAGCAGGGTGATTAATTATGTCAGTCCTAATGTGACCTCGTGATTGACCCTTGTGTTAGAAGGAATTCCCAGGACAAAATGTAGCAAGTTGATTTAAACCGCTCCCTAACTCAAGATTCTATGTTTGTTTACATCTTTGAAAAGTTATCTTTCACACCCATTCCAAAGCCCTACAACTAATCTAATGTAGGTTTGCTACCAGAAAATATAAAAATTTCTAATCAATTTTTATAAGATCTTTATTTTAAGGTTGTTGTTACTCAAGAGGAAAATGGAGTGGACTAAATGATGTTTTGACCATCTCGAAACAATGCAAAGAAATGATAATGCAAATATTTCACTTCTATGAAAGCTATATTACGAGAAGGAGAAAACATTTATCATTCCCATATGCACAATGTCCCAAACTTTTATTAAACTCATCAATATCAAGATATTCAAGAAATGAGCCAAAGAGACTGTACACTAATACACGATTCTTGGCCCCTCCCCTCAGCAGTGAGGGGGAATGTTTTTTTAAGAATTCAATACCAAAAATTCCAAACACCATGCAATTTCACTACTTCAAATGCAAAGATGCCCCCAATCTAATGCAAAGAAATAAATTAAAACTTTTTATTTCAAAGATGCACTAAAATTAATAGAGAACTTCTTCAAAACAAAAGCAACCCAAAATGAATATTTTATTTTAAAACTAACTATTCAAAAAAATAAGTGTTCTTTCACTAAACAATTCTAAAGAAAAACAATTCTTTGTAACTGAAAGACACTCAAAGAAAGAGATCAAATCTTTCAAAACAAAACAATCTAAAAAAAAGAAAATATGGCTAAAAGAAAATTCATATACTTTCAAGAATACTGTAATCATACTATAATCAAACCCAAAAATTCACCCCAAAACCATATCTAATATCTAGGTAGGTAAAACCACCAAAAGCTAAAAAAATTCCAAATCTTTGCAGGCTGTAAGATTAACACAGTGCGACGATCCATAATCGTCGCAGGTAACAGAAGACCACAGAGTGACAATGTCTCATTGTCTCTTCAAGGAAGAGTGCGACGATCCTAAATCGTTGCACTATCCCTCAAAGAAGAGTGCAGCAATCAAAGGAAAAAAGGAAAAAAATGAAAAGAAAGAATGTTTTCCAGTGAATTTAAACAGTCAAAGATTTCATTTGGATCTCCCAATGACTCAGAAAAAAGAACCTAGGCAATCAAAGAAAGAAAGCAAGAATACTAGGGAAACAAACCGATCCCCAGTGGATTCACCAATTTTTTTATCAGACAAATCGGTAAGTGTAGACATAAACAGATCTCCCTAGTTTCACCCGAAACTAGAACAAAACAAGACAGAATATAAAAATTTCCCTAGGCTTTAATTATCAAGCATACTAACTAACAAGGGATAAATTACATACCTTTTAAATGTCCTTTTTCCTCACTAGTGTCATCCTCACTCCGTTCCAAAGCTTATGTGATATTGAACCTGTAAAGAGACACAAGCCAACAAAGTGAAAGCAACAACGTATACTCAACAAAAACCTATGTATGTGATCAAGACGTCATACAATAAAATAAGACCAATTTTATGGGAGAGAAATATATGACTATATTAAATAATGTGGAAGAAAGATACAACCAGATGCCTTGATGTTTTCAGGTTCCTTCCAACAGTTCCTTGCTTTCCACACACTTCTTTCTCCACGGATTCTGATACCAACAATCTATCTTGAAAAAGCAAATCCCAAAGCTACAAAAATTACTCAAGCTCACACCAAAAGCTAGCCAACTAACTTTTCCCATGAGAAATATTCTTTGTTTATAAGTTGAAAAGGATAGGTTGAGGATGTTAGGATGATCCCATGAGATCAGGGATGCAACTTAAATCCAAACCAATCGGAAGCCACCTCACCCTCGAAGCTTCTGTTCTAGAACTTTCGATAAATTCCTCTTTTTCCTTCGTACAAAAATCATCGCACCCTTAACACTGAGAAAACTGCGACGACATCATAGGCCATTGTGGTCCAACCAACGAAAATCCTAGATCTTCACACCCTTAACACTAATCCAGGTGCAATGATCCCTTTTTATAAGGTTTTTGACAAAGGGAAAGTATAATTTCATCTCTCTGGAAAAAGTATCTTCATTCGTCTTCAAGGATTAATGCCATTGATCCTTCTTAAGACAAAGGATAGGTGTACATAATTAACGGTCATAGGGGTGACGAAAATAATGTGTAGCACCACATCCCCCCCTACAATACCTACAATATATTGACTTTATTTTTAACAATAATAATAATAATAATAATAACTTTATGAATTAACGTGATAAGATATTGGTCAACAAGGTGAAGTCCCTGTGTGTTTACTGCCTAGGTGAATTTGCATCCTCCTGATAATTTTATTCACTGCCTAGGAAACTCTATTCACTTACCCATTCAATTTTCCATAGAATTATAGTTGGTTGGTTGGAAAAAATTACCTTCAACAAGAAAAATAACAAAGTAGTAAAATAAGATTCTACAAAACCTGTTGAACAGGCAGTGAATTCAAATTAGACAAACAAATAACAATTGAAGAAGAATTCATGTTGATGAGATAGATGGGCTATAGGCCTATTTTTTATGGATCAAATGGTATTTGAGAAAGTTTCAAAGAAATGGAGAACACCTACATGGTAAACATCCACAGCCAGTTCCAAACCAGTAGACAAGCATTACTACCAGGCCTACATAGAAGAAGAATAACACCAATGGTAGGGATTGGTCATGAAGAACATGACTGGGAATACTCATAAGGTTAGATTTTATTCCCTAGAGTAGAGCATTGTTGCACTAAAAAATATGGTAACACAAATATTGGTAATGAAGGGTAAGGAGGCCAACACCATGACATAGTCAATCCTAGAATACTCACCTTCTAAGACCCTTCTTTAAGAGACCTTTGGTGACTTTGAGAAACACACTAGAGGCATTGGTTCCAATCTCATGACACAAATGGAATATGATGGCCAAGGTATAGGAAATGAAGTCCAATGGATTATAATCCCCTTGTATTTTAATAGAGGCCCAAGCATGAAGGCCTAGGATTCAGTGGACAAGAAGCCAACACAAGTGTAGCTCAACCTACCTTTTCCAAGGAAATAGGAAATAGAAAAGAAGGCATTCCCATGGAGGAAAAGGTAGTTGGAAAATTAGTATCTACTTGTGATCCAGGTGGATATCGATGGCCACCTCCTTTTCCAACTGGCTCAAAACAGTTTTCTGGCAATTTTGGTAATTTACTATTTTTAGCAGTTTTTAACTTTCAGGGCCATTTTGAGGGCCTAAATGAAGGATTTTTAGGATCAATCTTCTCAATGATAGCCAAAGTCTCTCATTGAGCCCCCTAAATTAATCTCCTCGACAATACCTTTCCAACGAGCTATCGTGCACCCAAAACGAAGATCGTATGCCAAAGTTACGCCCCTGAGAAGTTGATACACCAAACTACACAAAACGGGGTCCACAAAACTGTTGGATTTTCATCTTCCAGGGTTAGGGTTTTGGATTTTCTTTATGATAAAAAGGCCTTTTAGAGCCTCATTGTAAAATCATCTTCTTGCGAATGCGATTAGCGAACACATCTATTCTCAGAGATAAGCTTCCACCATTCTAGTGAATCTTTCACTCTGTATTTTTACTGTCTTTTTACATTTCCGCTCATTAACAGAAAATTGTCTATTATTGTATCTTTGTGTTTATGGTTTCATATCTGATACATTTCTGTTATATTATTGGATATCCAAGGTATCTCTATACATTTCTTTATTATATCTCCTCTCTCATTTCATGCCGAAAATAATCTGGATCAGTGGTATTAGAGCAGGTTGCTCTTGATCGGTTTTTTTAGTGCATGTCCCTGATGAGGTTCGAGTATACCAAGTTGGGTCTTGAGTTTGTCTCTCTTCAAGACAATCATTCTTTAATTTCCAAGAAACCCTCCATGGCGGAAGAAAAGAAAAACGATGGAGCATATGATTCTATCAATCTGTTACTTGAGCAAGCTCTCGTGCGACAAAGGGACGAAATGATGGAAACTTTTTCCCACATCCTTCAACGCCTTCCGATAGAAACATGCGCATATTTATCAAACAACCACTTTGGAAGAACCTCTCCTTTCAAGGTATATGTTAGTTTTGATATATCCGTATTTGAAGGTTAGATAGATGCAGATGCCCTAGACAAATGGTTAAATCTGTTAGAAGGTTATTTCTCTGCTCATAATTTTTTCGATAGAGAAAAGATCACCTTCACACTCCTTAAAGCTCTCCCCCATGTCAAAAATTGGTGGGAAACTTACCGGGAGAAAAGTTCCACAGAGTCTGGAATATATGGGGTTGGGCCCACTTGGGATGTTTTTATGGATACAATAAAGAAACAATATTACCCTATTGGAAATTGAGGACTAGTGCATGATATGGACCACACTGCAGCAAGAGAGGGGCCAAGAAGTTCTGGAGTTCACCAATACCTTCCATATCTTATGCACCAATATGGGTATAAAAGACTTTGAATGAGATTTGGTTTTGAAATACCGTGGGGCTCTACACAGATACATCCAAATTGAAATGGATTTTCTGGACATCTCATCACTCGGTGCTTCTTATGGATATGTTATTAAAATCGAGAAGAAATTTAAGCACCAGAAAAAACAGGATTTTGGGTTTGCAAATATGCAACAACCAAAGTATAATAAATATGGCCCTAACAAAAAGTCTCCCAAAAACCAGTCCAAGCCATAGGAAAAGAAGGGTCATGGGAAGACAAAGAAGGACACCGGAAAATGGTGAGATTTCCACAAAATCCCCTGGCACAACACCGAGGAATGTCTCTCAAAACAGTCATTGGTGTTTGAGATCAAAGACAAGGAGCCAAACCTTGATTCAAAATCTGATTCTGAAAATACTGGTAAATGACAGATCATCGACACAGACCCCACTGCTATTGTCATGACCACAACAATTCAACCAGAAGAACCAACATATCCTGAAGAGGGGGAGAACCTTTTCCATTCACAGATGTGGGTGAAGGGGACCCTGCTACATTTTATTGTTGATAGTGGAAGCCAGAAGAACCTCATCTCAACAGAGGTCGTCAAATAGTTGGGATTTTCGAAAACACCACACCCGCAACCATACAATATCAGGTGGCTTTTCCAGGGACAAGATCTCTATGTCAGCCAACAATTTCATTTTTCATATGGAATCCATCCCTTCAAGGATGAGGTATTATGTGATGTTTCCCCACTGGATGTCTGTGATGTTCTCTTGGGCCAACCATATATGTGGAAGTGCCATGTTGTTTATGAGTCTTGACCCCGCAGTGTCATTTTTTCTCTGGGGGGGTCATATTTATAGAATTCTAGAGGTAGTTTTGAATATTGTTCCACCTAAATAGTGCCACAAGTTAGTATCTCATACTACAAAATTCAGCTTCTTCAAAATATGTTCAAAAGATGAACAAAAGGATAATGCAACCACTACAACCTCAACCCAAGCACCTTCTATCCAATAGAAGCAGGTCAACAATATTGCAGCAAAGTGTAAAGATTCCTTCTGCACACAGGCATCTCATGTAGCCATACTAGTTAAAAAGGTCCAACTCTTCTAGCCACATGTTCGTGACAACCTTCAACAAGCTAAGAAACACAACTTCTCCAACAAGGCAAGCAACTCATCAATATGTAGATTCAACAAACGCTTTTCCCTCTCCCCCATGCACTCAACACAATGGATACCATTGCTTCCTAAGGAGGGAGGATTGATCCAGGTGGATATTGGTGGCCACCTACCTTTTCCAACTGGCTCAAAATAGTTTTTTGGCAATTTTGGTAATTTACTATTTTTAGCAGTTTTAAACTTCTAGGGCTATTTTGAGGGCCTAAATGAAGGTTTTTTGGGATCGAGTTTCTCAATGACAGCCCAAGGCTCTCATTGATCCCCCTTAAATGAATATCCTCGACAATAAATTTCCAATGAGCTATTTTGTGCCCCAAACAGAGATTGTATGCCAAAGTTACGCCCCCGAGAAGTTGATACACCAAACTACCCAAAACGGGGTCCACAAAACTATTGGATTTTTATCTTCCGGGGTTAGGGTTTTGGATTTTCTTTATGATAAAAAGGCCTTTGGAGCCTCATTATAAAATCATCTTCTTGCGAATGCGAGTAGCGGACACATCTCTTCTAAGAGATAAGTTGCCACCATTCTAGCAAGTCTTTCACTCTGTATTTTTACAGTCTTTGTACATTTTCGCTCATTAATAGAAAATTGTGTATTATTGTATCTCTGTGTTTATGGTTGCATCTATGATACAATTCTGTTATATTATTGGATATCTGAGATACCTCTGTACATTGATTTATTATATCTTCGCTCTCATTTCATTCCAAAAATAACCAGAACAACTTGTAGAATCTCGGAAGAGAACAAAAAAAATATGATTCCTCCATCCAAATTCACTCCAATTATTTGGGGAGTAAGAAACCAATTTAGAAAACATCATCACAAATTGAAAATGTATGTCATATTTAGTTTATGTTGCAATAAAATGGGTCATATTGCTAGCAATGGTTGGCACTCTAGAAATCCAATCAACCCATATAGGTACTATTTCCGATACTACAGACCAACTAGACATTGGCAGGAAAAATGTTGGAAGCTTCACCTAGAACTCCATCCCAAGAACCAAATAATCAAGAAGAAATCTTAGAGAGTCAACGTTAAGGGGAAATAGGAGCTACTTTCACTTGCATCCCAAGGATAAATGGTTGTCCAACAACCTGACGAATGTAATATCTATCCATGAGATGGAAAGTAGGGTTATGCCAAAGGAAACCCCTAATCAATTATCATCTTCCATCTTACTGTAGAGGCACCCTTTTTATTAGATTTTTTAGAGACTTCTTGATGATCGAAGAAGAAGAATATTGAAGGGAATTGAAGATTTTGGGGACCAAAATACTGTAAATGGGAAGGTGTGATCTAAATTATATCCTTGTCAAACTTTATAATAAGAACCTAGTTTCTTTACCTTTTGTAAATTTTGTAAACATGTCCCTTTTTGTATTTTATTTTGTCTTTTTCTGCAAAATTGGAAGTGGAAATGAACCATTTTGATGGTTGGCCTTCCAAAATTATCCCATTAAAAAAAATAAGGTTGTAGTGAGGACCTCAATAAGGGAGGCAAGGAGATCTTGGGGAAGACAACAACATAAATGAGAGCTCGAAGAGAGAAACTTACTTGAACATTGGTGGATGAAGGAGTTAAGGAGCCTATCCACAATGATTGAAAGTGTCTCCGGGCCATGGCCATCTGCAATTTTTTTTTTATTGTTCATGAGTAACAATACACATTTGAGTATAGCTCACCCCTCTATATTTATCTTATGATCTTAATAAAATGGCCATTAAATGATGAAATGTATGTGTAATTGTTTTAATTTTTTGGATGTAGTGTGGGTTCATTAGTTTACTTTGTGTTTGAGCACTCTAGGCTATGGATGTTTTCATGGAAGCTACAACAATATTAGTCTTGTAAACACAGTATAGGAACCCTTATCTATTTATTGGTTTAAAACAATGTTGATTTGTCTAACTCCCTAAGTCAAATTGGTATTGCTAGTCATTTTTCCTTTACTCACAGGATATCTACGACATTCCTTTTCTTGCTATGAATTTTCCTTTTCCCATGGGAAATCCAAAAAATTCCTTTTCTTACTGGGAATTTTCCATCTTCCATAGAGTTGTATATTTAATCCTACACTTACTTGGGCAAATTTACATACCCTTGGGCATTGTTTTACTGCCCGAGTGAATTTATATTCCCCTGGTCATTTTATTTACTTCCTGGGTGAATTTACATCCTCCCTAAGAATTTTATTCACTACATGGGTGGATCTATTCACTTACCAGATCGATTTTCCCTTGCTGTTCAATTTCATTTCATTGTTGGGTTGATTTTTGTTTGCTAGTGTTGTCAATACAAAAAGTTATAGTTGGTTGGTTGACCAAATTTACCTTCAACAAGCAAAAAAAAATAGTAAAAGAAGATGCTACTGAAGTTGTTGCTATAGAAGCTATGGAAGAGGTAGTGAATTCAAATTACACAAACAAAAAACTATTGAAGAATCATTCATGTTGATGAGATGGAAAAGCCATAGACCTACCATTTATGAATAAAAATCCTAGCCATGTGTAACTATTGGGTAGTTCCATTGCAATAATTTTTTTCTTTCTAATGTCATTATTAGCATGGAAGGTGGCCTCCTGAGGCATGGCTAGCTGGACGAATTAGAGAGCTTAAAACTTGTTTTCTATGACATAAAATGGGATTCCTAAAGGGACACAATGATTTATTTTGAATATGAAGTGTCTCAAAACACCATTCCATATTGAGTTTGAACAAATCCGTGCATGCCTTGGGACAAAGATAAAGCACCTCTAATGGTGTATTCTCTTACATGTATGTGTGATCCTCTATAGCATGGATTTGTAGCCTAGCAAAGCACCTTTAAGTGTGGTTATGATAGTGTGTGGTTTCAACAGTTCACTTTGAATACTACAAAAAATGTGTATATTTGTGGTCCATTATAACATGGATTTGTAACCTAGCAAAGCACCTTTAAGTGTGGTTATGATAGTGTGGGGTTTCAATAGTTTACTTTGAATACTACAAAAAATGTGTATATATGTGGTCCACTATAGCATGGGTTTGTAGCCTATCAAATCACCTTTAAGTGTGGTTATGATAGTGTGGGGTTTTGATATTTTACTTTGAATACTACAACAAATGTGTATATGCGTGGTCCACTATAGCATGGATTTGTAGCCTAGCAAAGCACCTTTAAGTGTGGTTATGATAGTGTGGGGTGTTATGACCCAAGGGGGGGATATATATGGTCATATCATACACATTTATCCATATATATGTCCTCCAAATATCCAAATACCATTCGTACTTCACAATTCCTCCCCCAATAATGAATACATGATCTCTTATATAGCTATTCACACTTGCACATGAGGCCACTTTATCACTAGGCCAACCCTATTACATATGTATTTACACATTACATGTACATTTAGGCCCATATATGCTCCCCCTTGCGGTCATATCATATACATTTAGCCATATATATTCCCCCCTTGGGTCGTAACACAGGGTTTCAATAGTTTACTTTGAATACTACAAAAAATGTGTATGGCAATAGTTTAAATAGATTTTCTATAGTGTAACTGTATTAAAAAACAATTTATGACTTATGCCATAATGTTTTCAAGATTAATGTATCATAATAGTAAATTTAAGTTCCATTAGAGTGTTGCTTTTTCTTTGAGAATTTAAAATTATTAATAATTAATTATAAATAACATATTATATCACCGAGTAAGATTTAAAAGCCTCATAACAATAGATTCATTTTTTTTAGTTTCTCTATTTTTGTTTTATAAAATTCACATATTTGATAGATTTGGCTAAACATATGAGATTGTGTATGTTGAATTAATGAGAGGGGGGATGAATCAGTAATAGAGCAATTGAATCCTTTTTAACCACAAAATGTAAGTGTTATATCAATGTAGCATTATCGTCCAATAGTTGCAGAGTAAATAAACAATGAACAAATGAGAAATCATACACATACACAATACACAAATGTTTTTATGTGGAAACCCAAAGCGGGATAAAAACCACATAATTCTTTGTCTTATATGTCTTTAAGAATTACATTCATTGGAAGTACCAACTTCCTTTGTTTTCTAGCTGGAACTGGAAGGAAGCTCCAACCCCCTAGTTTATTAGGCTACAACCTGAGGGAAGCTCCAACTCCCAAATTCTCTGGATACAACCAGAAGGAGGCTACAACCCCCTATGTTCTCCGGCTAAAATTGAAAGGTGGCTACAACCACATGTCATTTCCCCGTCAACTGCCCTAAAATATAAGTAGAATGATGGAACCATTGTCACACTATCACTATGAGATATACTGTTGTAAACCTGTACCAATCAACTTGAACCAAACAACATGTAACAACCTGTACCAATAACCTGTACCAATATGTACCATACATCAACCTGTACCTTTGTACCATAAACAAATGCATCAACCATGCACCAAACCTGCACAAATAACCTGTCACAATAACCTATCCAAACAACCTATCACAACAACTTGTCTCATTAATCTTATCAACCGAATCAAATCTACTCACGAAGATAAATCACCAAGACAACTCTCAACCATATGTACAATATAGTCAAGATGTGCATCAACCAAACATAACAAAAAAACTCATAATCATCACCAAGATCAATATGTGCTTCTAATAATATACCAAGACAAGTATACTACATCATCCATAAACCACATGTCAACAATACTACTAACAAGTGCCTCCAACCATGTACCAAGTATGTACCAATGATGCATCAACTACTCATCAACTATGACTCATCAAGATGTACCAACATCATCAACTATACACCTCATGTATGTGCCAACTCATCAACTACTTGTCTCAACCAACCCAACATGTACCTCAACCAAAAGCCCTCATCAATTTCATCATCCAAATCTGATTTGTAACTCTGTAACATACCTGGTGTTTATGATCACATACCTACAAACCTTCCTTAACTTTAACAACAAGAGACTAGCATTTTCATCCAACTTTACTTTAGTCTCACATGACTAATTTTGGATTAGTCAACAACCCTAACTTGAAATAATCATAACTATGTACCTGTAATGAATAAAGATCTGAAAATAGTACACAATGTTCTTTAGTGTCTTTTATACAATTCGTCCAAGTTTCGCTACTTGGAACCTCTCATAAAAGGAGTTATAGAAAAAATGGCATACCTTGTTGAATTATGGCTTATTGTAGAGAGAGAACTTGTAAAGTGTTCCCCACATAGAATATTTGTTGTATGGATATGAAAATGGTACACAAAATACTGCAAACTATACACTAACCAAATCAGTTTGTCTTACTGAATTTGGATCTGTTATGAAGAAGTTATGACATTTTTACCCGAAACACCTGTTTTAGGCTAGTTTTAGGACTAGCCACAAACCCTATTTTCCACGGAGTGTAACTCCAAAAATACAACGACCCACAAGCTAAATCTTTTATCACAACTACTTGGATATGTTTCTTCAACTACCTCCATGTTTTGCGGTCTGAATCATTCTAGAAAAAAATGTATTGCAAAAATGGTGAGATGATTTGTAAATAACATACCTTAGAAAGCATCATCAAAAGAATTTATCCTCCCTTGAATTTCGGCCTTCTTTACTTCACCTTCCCTCTGAAATTCACCTTAGATATCCTTTGTTTACCTCATTCACTTACATATATTCAATATGCTCAAGTGTAATTAAAATGAGAGACTCTTTCCTCTTATTTATACTTTTATGTAGCTTCCTCAAGGGGTTACCTTCTAACCATCTTCAACCACTTTCCTTATTTTAGGGCTAACCCACTTCTAACCACTTGTCCACTTAGTAATTTCTCCATTAACTTTATTATTTAAATAATTTCTTTTGTATTGACTTTTGACTTATAGTTACCTCCATCACTTCACTTTATTATTTAAATAATTTCTTCTTTTACAATACTTTGACTACTTTGACCTTTTGGGAGGCTATGGATGACTCATGGGGGTTCTCCAACTTCACATGGACATAACTCTCTGGCTGTGAGGAGTTGTCTGGGCATTCCACATACCAGGAAATGGAATGTGTGTACTTTATCATATAGAATATTCTTACCTTCAAATATGTTAAAACTCATGCCATTATACATCAAATTGTACCATTATCCATGTGTAGTTTGATCACTTTATTATTTAAATAATTTCTTCTTTGCAACCACTTTGACTACTTTGACCTTTTGGGGCTTCTAGATGACTCATGAGGGTTCTCCAACTTCACATGGACATAACTCTCTAATTGTGAGGAGTTATGCGACATTCCACATACCACTGGAAATGGAATGACATGTACTATCCATATAGAATATTCTTACCTTCAAATATATTAAAACTCATACCATTATACATCAAACCATACCATTATCCATGTTATGGTTGAGCAGTAGAATTTGCAGCAAAATCATATTGCAGTGGTAGCATGTTGTTCATATTGTAGAGAAGATAGGGGGAGACATACCTATAGGGGGATTCATTCTTCTTCCCATGATTCTAGGGGGAGCGATGGTCATAGGGGGAGCATGAGAGATATGTCTTTAACATTACATTAGAGTGATATCCCTTGTTCAAAAGGGGAAAGTTTATTTAGAAAAAAATATCAAAGGCATCCAGGCAGGGGGAGCAACCCCAAGGAGATTTCAAGAAGGGGGAGCATCCCCAAGGAGAGAACTACCTTGTTCCATTGATGTCAAAGGGGGAGAGATAATCACATTGATGTGATTGAGATGACCATTGATGAAAATAAATTCCATGTCTACATGTTTCCATCAATGATTGGTGTTGACATCAATGTTGGTATTGCCATCAATGCCAAAGGGGGAGATTGTTGGATCATGTTGTCATTGTTGTCAAAGGAACAATGTCTTGTCATAGTATATTGATGAAGTATCTATTGTCACTGTTGTAAATGAATGGATTTCAATGCATTTTCATTGATATATGATACATGGATGATGTCATTCACAGATGATGATGGATCGATGTGTTGTCATTGATATATGATAAATAGATAGTATATTGATGAAGTATCTATTGTCACTGTTGTAAATGAATGGATTTCAATGTTTTTTCATTCATATATGATACATAGATGATGTCATGCATATATGAATATGGATCAATATGTTGTCATTGATATATGATGCATATATAGATGGATAGATTAATGTATTGATCGTTGGATCATATGGTCATGCATAGAATCAATGACAAAGGGACAATATCATAGTGATATATTGTCATGGTTTATGCCAGTTGGATTGATGTAAATATAACTCATTATTTTCTTTTCATAGTTGATAAGAAGTACAAATGAATGAACTCCAAAGTGGTCCCCTTATGGTGAAATCCCTCACGGGAAGACGCTTTGCAGTTGTGTTATCCTACAAGTATGGTTAGAGAACCCATGCTTAATTGTGGTATAATGAAGTGAATATTAATGAATTTGTTAGTGAAACTATACTATATGGATAGTGCTTGTCATGTCATTTCCGGCGGTATGTGTAATGTCACATAAATCCTCATAGTTTGAGAGTTATGGCCTTACGAAATTGAAGGACCCTCATTGTTGTCTAGAAGCCCCCAAAAGGTCAAAGAAGTCAAAGTTCTTACAAAGAAGAAATTCTTTAAATAATAAAGTGAAGTTATAAAATCAAAGAGGATTATTTAAATACTAAAGTTAATGGAGAACTTTCTAATTATGGAAAGTGGCTATAAGTGAGTTAACCCTAAAATGAGGAAAGTGGGTTAAATGGACAAGTGGCCATCTGAACAAAGTGGCTATGTGGACAAAGTTGGATAAAGGTATCCATGTGGAGAAAATGGTTATGTCAATAAAATGGAGATGTGGACAAAGTGCCCTAGTGTATGCTTCTAAGGAAGCTACTTGAAGAGTATAAATAAGAGGCAAGGGTATCTTGTAAATATATCTCTCTTGAGCATATATTGCAGATCTATTCTGAGGAAGAGAGTGATTACAAGTTCTCATGGATGCATCAAAGTTTCCGTAAGTCTGCGATCTTGACGTCGAAAGTTTCAAAAGTTCAGAAACCCTAGTTTCTGAAGGAGCATGCAGGCTGCAGTGAGCCTGAGCATGTACATACACGGGCTATAGTGAGGAAGGGCATGTACACACGTGGGATGAAGAAGATCAAAGCATGTATAGTTGAGGAAGTCATGGAGACTTGAGTGTGAGCTTGTTCTAGGTTCTTGAAGTCTGAAGCAAGTTCCAAATTTGCATTCTATGGGTTCAGATCTTCCATAGAACCTCTAGTATGGTTACATGATTGTTTTGATGGACACTCTTTCTTATGGTATGATGAATGCTTAAGGAATTCTTGGTATGTTTGTTATGATATGGTTTATGTTGGTTGATTTATAGAGTGAGAGACACTCTTATGTTTCAGTACTGATATGGTTTCCATAGTATACAAATTACTTATACATGATTGAGTAACATTCATATTGTATGGTTGATGAGCATGGTAAGCTATTGGAGAGAATAGATGCATTGTGATTGGTTATGGTACATATTGGACAGTGAAAGACTGAAGTGGATGTGACTGAAGGTTGCAGAGGATCTGAGTTTTTCAAGAATAGAAAACCCTAGTTGTTCAGAAGGCATACGCAGGCTACAGTACAAATAGGTCGCGTACATACGCGGGCTACACTATTGGTAGGGCACATACATACACATGTTGCACCACTGACAGGTCGCGTACCTGTTGAAAGATTGGTATCTGTTGAGGATTGAATCCTCTTCTCATTTGTTTTTGAGTTGTGTAAGTTGAATCTTGCATTGCAGAGCTGGTGCTTTTGTGGAGTTGTAACTCTATTAACTTGTTGTTGATAAACCAAAGGATTGTAGTCCATAATAAAAATAAAATTGTACATACATCTTTTGTTATTTGTGTTCTTTATGGTGATGGCTTGTTGATGATATATGTTGATGTTATCTATTTTTGATATATGTTCACATACAACTGGTTATAAATGAAAGTAATAAGTGATGTGTAAATGGTGTTTTCTAACTAAGGATTTTTTGTGAAGGGAAGTTTGAAATGATCCCTACACTGATTGACCCCCCCCGCTCAGTGTGGTCAGTGTGTCCAACAATTGGTATCAGAGCAGGCCTTCACTATAAGACTTAACAAGATTGGAGGAGATCCATAGACACACAAATGGATGATGAATTTACAATCCTTGATGAGGAAAATTATTCAACACGGAGAATAGAAATCAAAGTGCATTTAAAGGAAAAAGGAGTAGGTGTTTGGAAAGAAGCTATTTGTGGATCAGTTCCCTTGAAGAATAAGTCAAAGTTTGCATCTCAAAAGGAATAAAAGAAGAATGATGCATTGGCTCTCAAAACCATCTTCAATTGACTCTAAAGTTCTATCAAAGAAATATTGGGACGATGCACTTCTGCCAAGGATCTATGGCTAAAGCTAGAGAAGACATACCAAGGCAAAAGGGAAGACACTAAAGACAACTCCATCAAGAACAATGAAGGTACAAAATCTCCGCAATCCTCTGATTGCAATAATTCTAAATGGGATGATGTTAAATTTTTCTCTGCATGTGAAGAACAATATCTAGAAACAGTTTGTGAAGAATGAGATGATAATTATCCCATGGAAGAAGTAGAAGAAGAACTTTCAAATCTTAAAACGAAAGTTGATTAGGGTTTATATGAATACAACTATGACCATATTTATATAGAGTATAGCTACCTTTTGGAGAACACTAAAAGGTTTCTTGAAAAGAATCAAAAGCATATTTTGAAACTAAAGAAAATGCTCAAGGAACAAGAAGAAAGTAAAAGGTCTTAATTAGAAGAAAAAGAAGAAGAGATCAAAAGACTAAAGAATAAAATAGTAGAAAAGAAAAGGGAAGATGATGATATTAGAAAAAGTCTTGAAATTAATATCCATCTCAAGACCCAAATTGAAGAATCCCAAAGGGTAGAGGAACTACTAAAGAATCAAGTAAATTAAAAGGAAGAGTCATTTCATAAGTTGGAAGCTGAAGTTGTTGATCTTAGAAAGAAAGTAGAGAAGTCAAACAAATTCTTGAATAGCTCAACTATATTGAATGAAATATTGGATAGTCAAAGATCACCAAATGATAAATCATGTCTTGGATACAAAAAGGAAGCTACACATGTTGAAGAACTCACCTCAAAGAAGCTTGAGGTAAGTCCCTCGCTCTCAAAATATGGAAATAATGTTGCAAGTAAACCAACTACACAAGGGAAGGAAAATTTCAAAAGAACAAAGCAAGGAAGACATCAAGAAGGCATCTTTACACCTCAAAGAAAATTCAGAAGAGAGACACCTTCAAGATGGACACCAAAGAAAAGGTATGAAAATGTTTTTCATGGTCATTGTTACTCATGTAATGAATATGGTCACAAAGCTTTGGAATGCAGATATTATGCAAGGAGAGATAATGAAAAATTTCATAACACCTTAAGGTGTTGGATATGTAATCAAGTAGGACACATTGTTGCTCATTGTCACACCATGAGATGCTACAGCTGTAGTGGATTTGGACACAAATCCCAGGATTGTTGGAACACAAGAAGACAATCCATGAGGAGTGTTTCATATAGTATGACTAGAAGAACACATGAGGCTAGAAGAGAAGACAATTTTGAAAAGATGGAAGCTCAGAGATTAAGTTCTGAGAAGCTGGGAGACCTTTAGATGTGGGTGAAGAAGACTGAACAATCAGAACAAAATGGAATCCCTAAGGCAAGCTCAAGCTTGAATTCTTCTGAAGAATACGCTGGTTACATTGGCAAAAGTCACGTACATATGCGAGATAACCTATAAATATGTTGCGTACATACGTGAGTTGTTTGTATAGAAGGACACACACAGGTGGTAAAAGCCTTGGAAAGTAGGTTGTGCAAATACATTGCAGCTTGGTATGATGGTAGAACTCTGTGTTGCAGGGTATGACATGGTCTATTGCAGGGTCTGACATGGTTTGTTGCAGGTTTTCATGATTACATGTTGACATACATAATTGATTTATGTATGGTGATGACATATGGTTGAGTGTTGAAAGTATATCCTTGATGCGTTATACTAACTCTAGAGTATGGTTTGAGGCTTTTTCTGTTGAGGAACAATATTGTTTGTGATAATGAATTTATGGCACTTTGGTTATGAGATATATCATGATGATGATAGCTAGAGATGTCATTGATATATTGAGGCACACTTCTAGTACATGTATTTTTGGATGCCTAGTATTTGTTGTAGTGAATGGTGGTTAAGGCAGATCTATTGGGGCACATGGATGATACATATTTGAGTTCCATCGATATATCTTATGATGTATTGTTATAGGAATATTTGTTGGATATCTTGGTGCATGAATTTGGCATGTGGTTGAGATACATATTGGGACATGTAGTTGATGAGTTGATGAAGTGGTTATATTATACATCATTGATGAGTCATATAGTTGATGCATGTTTGGTACACTTTTGGTACATTGATAGAGGCACCTTCTAGCAGTATGATTGGCACATGGTTTATGGTTGATATGGAATACATGTATGAGATCACATCTTTATTGTAGTTCATCCTGTTTGGTGCATGGTAGATGCACTTGCTTGGTAAAGTGGTGATACATGTTTAGTGTAATGTTGATGCACTCATATATGGTATATGTTTGTGGGTGATAGTACTTGGATAAAGTACACCATTGGTATTACTTGTTTAGAATATACTTTGGTACATCATGTATGGGATGACACAGTTGATACACTTGATTGATTGAGATACATGGTTGTGGCACTTGGTTCATGGTAGAGGCATGTCATGGGTGATATGACACTTGTTTGAGGCACATGGTTGGTACGTTGGTAGAGGCATATGGTTGGTACACAATTGGCACATGTTCTTGGCATATGGTTGATACATTTCATTAATGATACTTTATGGTATATTGTATGGTATTGATGTACATGTTTGATGTACACAAGTGTTGTGCATGGTTGGCACACAATATGGCACATGATGTACTTGATTGATGTTTTGTTCATGATTCTCTATTCACTGTTGACATATATTTTTATTCATGATGTATGGTACGACATGAATTTGATGCATGGAGAAGTCCAAGGATCATCATATAAAAAGTGGATCATTCTTGAGCAGTTGATCCATGTTCCAATTGAGCAGTGGCATTTGCAGCAGAAACATATTGCAGTGGTAGAATATTGTTCATATTGAAGATAATATAGGGGGAGACATAACCATAGGGGGATTCACTCTTCTTCCCATGATTCTAGGGGGAGCGATGGTCATAGGGGGAGAATGAGCGATATGTCTTCAAAATTACATCAGAGTGATATCCCTTGTTCAAAAGGGGAGAGTTTATTCAGAAAAAAATATCAAAGGTGTTAGCACTTGGTAAATTTCCTAGAGGTTGACAACAGAAGAAATGTACTAAGGTAACTTTATACAACCGCTTTTGAAGCTGGGATATAGCCCTTCCAACTTCAGAGAGGGATCTCTCTATATGATTTAGCTATGTTTCAAATTTTAAATATTAGGCTAGGTAAATAAATAGGTCGGTTTTTGTTGTCGTAGTGTTTTTCGAGTTGGTTGAGACAGTCTACACCTCCATTGGGCTATGGGATCTGTGTTTTAAATAAAATGTGAAATCCGAACCAGAAACGCAAAGGAAATATTTCACAGGGAAAGATAATATAATCACTGGATTCTTT
>SNQJ01S0117248.1:26511-37745 GCA_010110895.2 Picea sitchensis
GTTAATGCCTACGCTCCTTCTCTAGATCCATTGTTGTTGACAGGCTTGGGGTATTCTCGAAAGGATTCCAACCATTCATCTACCAAGCGATAGGGTATTTTCTTTCTATATTTGAACTCGCTATCCCTTCTGAGCTTGAATCATGAAGTTCAAACTCTCGGAGCTTCAAGCTCCCATGACCCCGAGACCTTAGAAAGCTACTCTTTCTTGCATAAGGGTTACAGACCCGGATTGCAACCCTCAGATGGTTCTTGGGAAATTATCCCTGATCTTAATCATGTCTCTGGTAAGGTTCAGTACGGTTACAAGGTTTATGGGGTAATTCTTGGAAAAGAGTACTCTCAAGGGGCCTTCCCAGAATATTATGAGAAACTTAGCAAATAAGATGATTCTCGGTGGAGCGAACTCATGTCCCAGACTTAATCATTTGTGCAGAAAACAACTATGGCATGTAAGCATACACAAGCATTCATTCTATCAAATCAAACGTTAGGTAAACACTTCTATTCATAACTATTTACAAGCACATAAAACTGAACATGCGATTATGGCATTAACTTCAAATAACACTTATCATAAATAACGTTAGAGGTGATGCAACTGCTTAGAGGGGTGCTCATTTCCACCCAACCATATGCTCAACGACTCCTAATGGATTTACCACTAGCCACCCCTGAGCTGAGACCATGATGCTGCGAGATTGCGTCTCGGTTTGCCAGTGATCGAGAACGAGGGTTACCCCCCCCCTTCTCTGTTATCACTCACTCTACATATCTCTAGAGTTCTTCCTCCTTCCCTCGTGCCTCCCCCCTCTGTGCTTCTTCCTTACGCATTTCCCTCTTGCGAGGTTGCATGTGGCGTGATTTCCCTAGCGGTGGTCAGGCCCGAGGCTCCTACGGATGGGCGGTTCACTTCCCCCATCCCTCATTAATTCCCGAGGAGCCATCTACCTACCAACCTGCGAGTAATTTATTTCGGGCCAACGAGCCGCTCTTGGTTCTCCGAGCCAGTGAAGTCCAAATATGGTATTGGTTTCGGTGGAAGTTAACGCCAACTTTCCGGGTGCCTTCCACCACCTTTCTTCAACCATCGTGGTCTCTTTTTCAGCATATCCCCTCTCAGCAGTCCTGAAATATATATATATTCATAATATTATTCACATTCATTGACCTTTTCACAAGGTCCATTCACATCGCACATTCACATTTCTGGGTTTGCCACAATGCTTGGCCAGTATAGTTATTTTTATAGACTGGGGGAAACAGGGTGTTAATATTTACCACCCTCAGACTGATGGGCAAACCGAAATAGTCAGCAAGTGGGTGGAAGGCTACCTCAAAAATTACGTAGCAGGGCAGCAAAAGGCATGGGTTAGGTGGCTACACCTGGCAGAATATTGTTACAACACCACTTATCATATGTCCATTGGCATGACTCCATTCAGGGCCTTGTACAATTATGACCCTCTCTCCTTTGTAGAGATTGCATTTGGTGATAGCAGAGCTCCTATGGTACATGATTGGGTGCATCATAATCAAGACATACTCAGGGAATTGAAAGATCATCTGCAAAATGCACAGAATCAGCAAAAGGTCCAGGCGGACAAAGACAGGGTAGAGCGCACATTTGAGGTTGGTGACTTAGTCTACTTAAGGCTCCAACTGTAAATGCAAGCTTCTATCAAAATAAGTGGAGCATAAAAACTCCAACCCTAGTCTTTTGGACCCTACAAGATCAACATGAAGGTAGTGGTCGTGGCTTATGAACTTGAGCTTCCACATGGGAACATAACTCACAATGTATTCCATGTGTCATGCTTGAAGAGGGCAATTGGCCAACACATCACCCCAATGGAGGTACTTCCACCCTTAGATGATGAGGGGCAGTTGGTACTAACGCCGGAGGAAATACTGGAGGTTCGGGAGAAGAAAAACCGAAGGAGAAGTATCAAGGAATACTTAGTCAAATTGAAGGATTTGCCTATTGAGGATGCTACATGGGAAAGTGAACAGGTGATACAGGAGATAGGTTCAAAATTGCTTGTGGACAAGCAATTTCTAGCAGGGTGTAGTGTTCCTAAGCCAATTTTTTTTGCTTGGAACACTAACAGACCACTGATTTTCTTATTTGTGTATGTATATTTGTAGGTTAGCCTCTTAAGTTTCGGCCTTAGGGTTTATAGTTCAGTTATTTAAGTTTAGATCTGAAGACAAGCAATGAAGATACAAGATAACACAAGATATGGAACCAACAAGATGATCTGACCTTTATTAATGTAATAAATAAGAACCTGATACAAGAAGGATGCAGATCTGGAATAACCTCAGATAAATTCAATAGGTAAGATATGAGCTGCTACAAAATGCTCCCGACAAGAAGATGCAAGCCCCCAAGGCTGGATATACAATGAAGATCAATACAAGAAGAATCCAGGGTCAAGTCCAAACCCCCCTGACTGCAGATATGCTCCATTGGATGGCTATGAAGACCTAATGTTTCAGCCTAGCTTAAGAAGACCTTCGAATAGAATCAAACTCCACCAAATGATAGATCAGGGCAAGTAGAATCCCTCCCTGAAGTATCAAACCTTGATGCCAAGATCTGCTCCTCCAAACTGCTGAATCCTCAATTAAGATTGCGCCCTCCCGAAGACTGTGAAGCTCAATATTTCGGCCTTGATGAAGGAGGCCTCCAAATACTTTGAAACTCTATAGAAATATAGATCGGGCCACCACAAGTTACTAGGAGAAGTATCAGGGTCAGATTTGAGGTATAACCCCTCTAAATTGAGAAGATCTAAATCACAGTTGCTCCCTCCTCTAAAAAACGTGCCAAAGCTCAATATAATTATATGGCAAGAGTAACCCTCTCAAAACACACCAGATCCAATGATCAAGGCCCTGCAAGAAATACCTAGGTGTTAGAATGTCAAAAAGTCCTATCAATAACCTAGATCGAACTCCTCTCCAAAGAAGGATGCACCCCTGCTGGAAAACCCTCAATGGTACGGTTTGTTGCTCTCCTAGATGGATGATGGTACCTGTGAATGCTGTATAATGGTGTTGGAGGAGTATTGCATCCTCAAGACCAAGCTTGGAACAACATGGGTGGAATATTTCACCACTGAGTTCTTCCCTAGGGTTTGTATTCTCAAAACCCTCAAAACTGTGTCCTCAAGAGCCTAATAGAAAAATGCATAATAATCCAAGATTATGTTGATTATCAGTTTTGATATCTGGCTTCTAGCTAGTGAGCCCATGCCTTGGGGGCTTGCATCCCTGTAATGTTCCCAAGCTATTTTTTTCGCTTGGAACACTAACTGAACACTGATTTGCTTGTTTGTGTATGTATATTTGCAGGTTGGCCTCTTAAGTTTCGGCCTAAGGGTTTATAGTTCAATTATTTAATTTTATATCTGAAGACAAACAATGAAGATACAAGATAACAAAGGATATGGAACCAATGACAAGATCTGACCTTTATTGATGTAATAAGAAAGAGCCTGATACAAGAAGGATGCAGATCTGTAATAACCTCAGATAGCTTCAATAGATAAGATATGAGTTGCTACAAAATGCTCTCGGCAAGAAGATGCAAGCCCCCAAGGTTGGGTATACAATGAAGATCAATACAAGAAGAATCCAGGGTCAAGTCCAAACCCCCTTGGTTGCAGATACGCTCCACTGGATGGCTGTGAAGACCCAGTGTTTCGGCCTAGCTGAAGAAGACCTACGAATATCATCAAGCTCCACTAAATTATAGATCGAGGTAAGTAGAATCCCTCCCTAAAGTCTCAAGACCCGATGCCAAGATCTTCTCCTCCAAACTGCTGAATCCTCAATCAAGACTGCGCCCTCCTGAAGACTGTCAAGCTCAATATTTCGGACCTGATGAATGAGGCCTCCAAATACATTGAAAGTCTCTATAAATATAGATCAGGCCACCACAAGTTACTAGGAGAAGTCTTAGGGTCAGATATGAGGTATAACCCCTCCAAACCAAGAATATCTTAATCACAGTTGTGCCCTCTTTCTCTCAAAAACGTGCCAAAGCTCAAGATAATTATATGGCAAGAGTAACCCTCTCAAAACACACCAGATATGATGATCAAGGCACTGCAAGAAATACTTAGGTGCTAGAATGTCCAAAAGCTCTGTCAATAACCTGGATTGAACTCCTCTCCAAAAAAGGATGTGCCCCTGCTGGAAAACCCTCAATGGTACGACCTGCTGCTCTCCTGGATGGATGATTGTACATGTGAATGCTGTAGAATGGTGCGGGAGGAGTATTGCATCCCCTAGACCAAGATTGGAACAAGATGGGTGGAATCTTTCACCATCGAGTTGTTATCTAGGGTTTGTATTCTCAAAACCCTCAAAACTGTGTGCTCAAGAGCCCAATAGAAAAATTCATAATAATCCAAAATTATGTTGATTATTAGTTTTGATATCTGGCTTCTAGCTAGTGAGCCCATGCTTTGGGGGCTTGCATCCCTGTAATGTTCCCAAGCCAATTGTTTTTGCTTGGAACACTAACTAGCCATTGATTTGCTTGTTTGTGTATGTATATTTGCAGGTTGGCCTCTTAAGTTTTAGCCTTAGGGTTTATAGTTAAGTTATTTAAGTTTAGATATGAAGACAAGCAATGAAGATACAAGATAACACAAGATATGGAACCAATGACAAGATCTAACCTTTATTGATGTAATAAGCAAGAACCTGATACAAGAAGGATGTAGATCTTGAATAACCTTAGATAACTTCAATAGATAAGATATGATCTGCTACAAAATTATCTCGATAAGAAGATGCAAGCCCCCAAGGCTGGATATATAGTGAAGATCAATACAAGAAGAATCTAGGGTCAAGTCCAAACCCCCCTACCTGCAAATACACTCCACTGGATGACATTGAAGACCTAATGTTTCATTCTAGCTGAAAAAGACCTCCAAATAGCACCAAACTCCACCAAATGATAGATTGGGGCAAGTAAAAGCCCTCCCTGAAGTCTCAAGCCCTAATGTCAAGATATGCTCCTCCAAACTACTGAATCCTCAATCAAGACTGTGCCCTCCTGAAGACTGTCAAGCTCAATATTTCGACCCTGATGAAGGAGGCCTCCAGATACCTTGAAACTCTCTAGAAAGATAGATCGGGCCACCATAAGCTACTAGGAGAAGTCTCAGGGTCATATATGAGGTATAACCCCTCCAAACTGAGAAGATATGAATCACAATTGCACCCTCCTCTAAAAAACGTGCCAAAGCTTAAGATAATTATATGGCAAGAGTAACCCTCTCAAAACACACTAGATTTGATGATCAAGGCCCTGCAAAAAATACCTAGGTGATAGAATGTCAAAAAGTCCCGTCAATAACCTAGATCAAACTCCTCTCCAAAGAAGGATGCGCCCCTGCTAGAAAACCCTCAATGGTACAACTTGCTGCTCTTCTGGATGGATGATGGTACCTATGAATGCTGTAGAATGGTGTGGGAGGAGTATTGCATCCCCAAGACCAATGTTGGAACAAGACAGGTGGAATATTTCACCACCAAGTTGTTCTCTAGGGTTTGTATTCTCAAAACTCTCAAAACTATGTGCTCAAGAGCCCAATAGAAAAATGCATAATAATCCAAATCCATCTGACTGTGTTGAGTTGATGTTGAAAGATTCCTCCCTCACCATTCTACATCAGATCTACTCAGTTTCAAGAGAGTTCTACACTAGCCACAGGTACAGGAAGAGAGAGGGTGCACCATTGAAGGTTTACAACAAGGGGGGCGCACCATTGATGGGAGGGAAGTTTGATCCAAGATATTGGAAGGGGTTTTGGAGATTCTAGGACTTGGGTTTTCATTGCAGGGCCTTGGTCATCAGTTCTAGTGCATTTTGAGAGAGGTAATCTTATGAGATGATTTGCTAGAGAATTGACACGGTTTGATAGGAGGAGGGCACTATTTATATTCAGATCCATTCAATTTAGAGGGGCTATACTTCAGATCTGACATTGAGACTTCACCTAGAGGCTTACAGGGCCTCAATCTATCTTTTTGGGGAGTTTCAATGCATTTGTAGGTCTCCTTCATCAGGGGTGAAATATTAGGGTTTGACAATATTCAAGAGGGTGCAACTCCACTTGGGAATTCAACATTTGGAGGAGCATCTCTTGGTATTTCGATCTGAGACTTCAGGAAGGGAATCTATGCACCCCGATCTACAGTTTGGCATCTTCATTGTAGTGTTTGGAGGCCTTGAGTAGCAGGGCCAAATTGTTGAGGGTATTCAATCTTCTAGTAGGGCGTGACTTAGCCAGTCTTGGGGTTTGACACTTCATACGACCCATATCTCATCTTGTATTCATCTATTGTAGCTAGGTGGCCTTTGGAGGCTTGTATCTTCTCTCTTGATCTCGATTGAGGACCATCCTCATTTTTTTTATCATATCTTATGCTATATTGTAATAGATCTGTAGATCCATTGTATCAGGTTCTTCTACTATTATGAATAAAGATCAGATCTAAGGTATTTTGAGTTATTTTGGCCTATAGGTTAATTAAATTCACCAAGGAGGTCATTTTGGGCATACTACTTGGAGGAACCTCTTAGTGTAATAGCTCATTGGAATCAGGAGGAACAATACTACATGATAGGATGACGAAAAGTGACTTTCAGTGGCTAGGGAAGCCACAAGGAGAGACAAGGTACTTTTCAGAGGTAAAATGGCTAATTAATTAATTAAAGTGATTCAATTAATTAATTAATTATTAATAAAGTAAAAGTCACTTTTGAGAGACAAGGTGAGCAGGAAGGATAAAAGAGAGGCAAGGGCCTTTATTCTCTTATTATGTTGATTATCAGTTTTGATATCTGGCTTCTAGCTAGTGAGCCCATGCCTTGGGGGTTTTGATGGTTTTGACTTAACAAACCCTATAGATCAACTCAGTGGTGAAATATCCCACCCAACTTGATCCAAGCTTGGTCAATGGGGTGAAATATTCCTCCCTCACCATTCTACATTAGATCTACTCAGTTTTAGGAGAGTTCTACACCAACCACATGTATAGGAAAAGAGAGGGCGCACCATTGAAGGTTTCTAGCAAGGGGGGCGCACCATTGATGGGAGGGAAGTTCGATCCAAGAGATTGGAAGGGCTTCTGGAGATTCTAGCACTTGGGTTTTCATTGCAAGGCCTTGGTCATCCTGATCAATAAGGGGTACACCCTCATCACTTTAGGTTGGTCCTGTAAGTAAGTTTCCCGTCCAATTGTCAATCTCCACAGTCTGAACAAACAATGGAGTCTCCAAAAAAAGTGACCCACTCTCCTCATGTTGATATGTGTGTGTAAGGTCTACTTCTACACGTCATGTATCTCCTCCTGGATCTGTGGATCCATATGTCCCTGGTGTGCATCCCTCACATATGACTCCTCTATCATATCTGAAATGCCACTGGTATCCTCATGTGTCGTGGCTATCATGGGTGTCTGGAAAGATGATGGTTGTGTCACGGTCATCATAGGAAGCTCGTCAGGTCTAGGTGCTAACACGTGTGAATCCCCACTAGTGTCACCACTCTACTGAGGTGTAAGGTCATCAATAGTATGTGATATGACTGCTGAAACACATGTGTTATCATCCTGTCCATCCAATACACAAGGGTCACTATCCTCCTCAAGCGTGCAAGAATTACTAGCCTTTGTGAAAATGTCACTAGCATCATTAGATTGCTCCAAATAAGCATGTATCTCTACATCCTCACTCACCTCATCATCATTGTCATAGTGCACCTCAATAATGTGTTTCTTACCTTTACCCCTACATTTATGATCGGGTTCCCAAGGCACTTTGCAACTGTAGCAAAGTTTCCTGCTCCTAATGGGTGTGGAGTTACTTTTTGCTTCGTTCCATCTAGCTTCCATAGATCTAGTTTCCTCTGCTACACCGACCAAATGTGTAACCTCATATTTTCTCCAACTAGGATTTTTAAAGGATACAAACTGTTGGAATTTTATTAGCTTTTTGAGAATCTCATTGAGGGTTTGATATTTCCCTCTCACACTAAAAAATCCCTCAAGCAAATTCCAAAATATTCATCTCTTCTTATGGAAGACCCCTCAAGCTAGCAAGAGTCTAAGATCTGTCTGGACTATTTAGAGGGATCTAAGCTCCATAATGATGTTGATGACCAGAGTAGCCAAGATGCCAGGAACATCACGATTTGCATGAGTTTTTAACTGTTTTCTGGTGTTGGCATTTCATCAAACACTTTGCTTATTATGGTCTTTTGGGTTGCACTAGGGTTATACTGATAATTGTTATGTGTTTTTGCAAAAATAATCAACATAAATATAACAATGGACATACCTCAACCAGATGCAAGATCAACAACACAAGAGATAACTCAAAATACCTTAGATATGATCTTTATTCATATGTTGGACGGGCTCATTTGTAGTTCTTGGCTATTTATTGCCAAGCTAGTGCAAGTGTAAGCAGTCTCATGCTTACACTTATTCTCTCATCCAACAAGGAGACACTCTAAAATGAGCTAAAATTAGAAGTCAACAATGAATTAGGGTTTCAGGAAGCTATAAGAGAAGGTTCAATGACCTAATTCATTATTATGTAGATTTTGACTTGTCATTAAGGAGAGAGGCACATCTTAGGAGAGGTAGCTCAGTGGATTCCAGGAGGAATACACCAGTGGTTGATTTTGGTGTTGAGAGACAAACCCTAGTCACCTGGAAGGTCACACAGATATTCCATCGATCTTCAGTAGCATTTTTGCAGGTTGTGGCAACAAGGACACACTCATTCATGGTGAGGGTGCAACTTCTGAGGAGGTTTAGTGGATCGACTTGTCCCTTTCAGGGAGAGTTCAGAGATTCCCCTCTAACCCAGTTGAGAGGAAGGCAAGGCACATATTTTTCCTAGTTCCTCGTCAGATTTCGACAGAGGAATCATCTGGGGCGCACTTTCTGGACATTGGGAGTGCGACACTTGGGGAGGACACATTCGAGGTTCCCGAGCAATCATCAATTCAGATACATGGAAATCCTTCTGACCCATTTGATAGTAGACCGAGGCGATCATTTTGAGACACACATTAGCCGATTCCGATGGTGGAATCACTAGGGTGCAATTTTCTAGAGCAGAGGGGTCACATTTCCCCTAGGGGGATCCATCCGTGGACCAGGTAGATTAGTTGAGGTCTAAAAAGTCACCATGACTGTGAGGGAGAGAAGGGCGCATTGTTTGGGAAAATTTCTAGGCATTTTAGAGGGGTATAGCCACCAGGGTGAACTTTCCAGACTTACAACAATTGTCGTACGAGTTGACATATTCGCAACAGTTCTTCATCTCATCCATTGCATTCCACATCATTATTTGGGTATCGGGTATTATTGGTTTAGTTGCTATTGTATTCTAGCTAAGATCCCTTTGTCATTGATCTAGCCGAGTGATTCATTTTATTTAGCCACATTCAACATTTGTAATCCACGAAGATTTCATAATATAAGCTATGCAGTCTTTTGTCACCATTATTATTTGAATGCTCATTTATATGCTGTAAACAATTAATCCTACACACACATTAGCATATTTTCCTAGACTATCCAAGTCAATAACATTACAGTGGTATTAGAGCTTTAGTCCTACCAGCTTGTGACTAAAGACGATGAGTGCAACAGAGGACCCAGGGGGCCATGAGCATGTAGGTGAAAAATATGTCACTTACAACGGATGTAAGGAGGGAAGACCTATATTTGATTTCCCCCCTTTTCCTCCCAACTCAGAGGAAGAGGAAGAGGCACAGAGGGAAGCAGAGAGAAGGGTAGAGCGTGAGGCTGAGAGGATGTTAGGAGACATATATGAGAGACCAGAGGGCATTGGTAAAGCCCCCATGGACCCAGATGCAACCTTCATGGAGGTACTCCACAATCTGGTAGTCAGTCAACAGGACATGACTCAATCTTTGGCGTATATGGCTGATAGATTGGCCAAGTGGGTACCTTGGGCACACAAGCCCCACATGCAACACATGGGAACTTAGGGGCATGCAGTAGACCACAATCTCCTAATCGTACATACACCTCTTTGAGTAGGATTCCCAGACCATTATTCCCTAGTTTCCAGAGGGCACCCCCAGTAAAAACACAACAACCAATAGCACAAAGGTCGCCCACTCAGGAGGAGGACATTGCAGAGTACATGAGGGAGTATGCAACATTGGGCCGTGACTTCCATTAGGACATGATAATGGTCGAGTATTGTGGACTCATGCTCAGGAACCACCCCAGATAGCCACAGAGAGGAGGAAAACAACCGCAACAGGGGCATAACATTGATTTCATCCGAAAAGTTGGTAAAATCACCATACCTTCTTTTGGCAGATCATCCAAATGCACCACCAGAGCTTGTGTACAAAAGCTAGACACATACTACAAGCTCAACTAGATGATTGAGACATAGGCAATCAGTTTCACTACCCTACACTTGGAGGGTGAGGCACATGAGTGGTGGCATCATGGATTGGTGACGTTGGGTCACAATCACATCACCTCCTACAGGGAGTTCACATAGAGACTCATGGACATGTTTGATAGGATGCATCCCGAGATTCACTTCAGGGATTTAGCCTAGTTGAGACAAACTGACACAATAGAGGCATTCATCACAGAGTTTCAACAGGTAGCAGTGGTAGTGACAGATATATCAGAGCCTAGGCTAATCATGTTATTCAAAGAGGGACCTAGAGAGCCCTTGAGAGGATGGGTGAAGGCATACAAGCCTCACACATTGCAGGATGCCATCTTACACATTCGATATTTGGCAGACGCAGTGCCAAAGACTAAACTCTTTTCCAAACCCTTCGTACCACAGAAGGACTGAGACATGAAGCCATTCTAGAGAGAATGGAAGGGCAAGGAGAAGTTGGATGATGAGACAAGGCGAGAGATTATGAGGAAGAACCTTTTCTTCAGTTGCAGAGACCCTTGGGTCCCAGGCCACAAGTGCATGGGAAAGGGAGAGATATATTATATTGAGGCGGCAATAGACAATGTGGATAGTGAGGAGGAGGAGCAAGACAGTGGATCCACTAGCTCAGAGGAGGATTCAACACAAGTAGAGGAGAAACCACCCCGTATGCCACCAACATCGGTAGGGGCCCACCCACCGGTAGTTCTACAACCTCTTGAGCAAGCTAACAGACGAAAACTAACAAAGGGAGG
>SNQJ01S0117249.1:0-12379 GCA_010110895.2 Picea sitchensis
AAAAAAAAAAAAAAAAGTCTAGAATTTTTTTCACCATTATTTGAGACCTATTCAATTGGATTCATCTCTTCGCCCTTATCACATTCATCCATATCATTTTTCTTCAAAATTTTTGACCCTGCCTGCCCCTTTTTAGTTCACCCATTCTCATGGCCCATACCCGTAGCCAAGACCTAGAAGCTCGCTTCAACACCTTGCAATCTGGTTTTCTCGAGACCCAAAAATAAGTGAAACAACTCAGTGCTACTGTTGCCTCCATCGATTCATACATCAATACAGCCATAAATACAACCATGCAGTCCTTAATGGAGGAAGTCAAACAAGAATTGACCACCTAGCTTGAATCTGTCTTTGCATCACTCTGCACCAAAATGAAGATCCCTACTGATGACCCTTTCTCTAATGCACCTCCAAAGACTGAAGGTGAAAATTCCTCCCATTCCCATACCTTTCAGCCCCATCACTTTCAATGTGAACTATGCCTTCCATGCATGGATGTGACCAAATTTGATGGCTCGGACCCCACTGGTTGGGTCACCCAAATGGAACATTATTTCTCTTTATACAACATTATAGATGACTTGGCCAAACTCCGGTATGGTGTTCTCCATCTAGATCAAGAGCATTGGCAATGGTGGCAATGGAGAAAAACTTCCCGTTAAGGGCATATTGCTTGGACCCAATTTGTGACTGAGCTTTATGAACACTTTGACACTGATACCAACCATTTGGGCCGTTTGACAAAGTTGAAACAATCAGGAACAGTAGAAGACTTCATAGCTTCCTTTGAATGCCTGGCTTTTATAATAGAGGGCATGACTGATTCTTTCTTTCAAGAGTGTTTTATCAATGGCCTCAAGGAGGAGATTTGGGCCCATGTCCTCATGGCTCGACCTTTGAGTTGGGTGGAGGCTACTAAAAAATCTAAAGAAGCAGAACATGTTGTATCCTCTCAAAACCATAAAACCCTCCTTTGTCCCTCGCCCTAAACCCGTAAATCCCACAACTCCCTCCGCCCCATTAAAGATCCAAAAATTGACCAGGGCTAAAATGGATGAACGCCAACTCAAAGGCCTTTGTTATAATTGTGATGACAATTATTTCCCAGGCCACAAGTGTAAGGAACAAAATCTTTTTATGGCCATCTCTGAGGATATTTCAGAATAGGATGTTGAAACTCCCCTTATGCCTGAGTCACCTGAAATCACTGACATAACCCCTCCCTCAGACCCTTTTGAAGTGGAGCCGATCATTTCCCTCAATGTTCTCACTGGCTTCTCTACCCCCCAAACCCTCAAATTAATCGGTTACATCAAGCATCAAAAGGTCATCATTCTGGTTGATAGTGGAAGCACCCATAATTTTATTCATCGCCGCATTTCCCAAGAAACTCATTGCTACATCCATGCCGTCAACAATTTCCAAATCATGATTTCCAATGGTGGTTCCATGAAATGTGGAGGGCGCTGTGAAAGTGTGGATCTCCAAATCAGTGACTACCACCTAAAATCCCATATGTTTTCTATCGACATGGGTGGTTGTGACATTGTGTTGGGTGCAGACTAGCTAAGGACTTTGGGTCCCATTCTCATGGATTTTAAGGCATTAACCATGCAATTCAACCAGGAAGGCCACCAATATAAATTTCAAGGCATCACAGCTGGTTCACCTGAGGTCATTAGTTCCCATCGCATGGAAAAGATGCTCAAAAAAGGTCATTCTGGTGTCATTGTCCAACTCCGTGCCATACAAGCAATAGAGACACCCCCGGTGTCAGAAGACCTCAAAGCCCTCCTTTATAAACACTAAATGGTATTTTCCACTCCCCAAGGACTCCCTCCTTCCCGCGATGTTCATGATCATTCCATTCCCCTTGTACCGGGAAGCCTTCCTCCCAATATTTGTCCGTATTGCCATCCCTTTTCACAAAAAAATGAAATTGAGAAAATGGTCCAGGAACTCCTTACTGCAGGCATTATCTGCCCTAGTACGAGCCCTTACTCTTCTCCTTTAGTCATGGTCATGAAGAAAGAAGGTTCTTGGAGAATGTGTCCTGACTTCCATGCCCTCAACAAACTGATCATTAAAGACAAATTTCCCATTCCTATCATTGATGACCTCCTGGATGAGTTGAGTGGCGCCCAATTCTTTACTAAGCTTGATCTTCGCTCGGGCTATCACCAGATACGTATGAAGGAGGAAGACATTCCTAAGATGGCCTTTCAAACTCATGAGGGACACTATGATTTTTTGGTCATGCCCTTTGGCTTGTGTAATGCCCCCTCCACCTTCCAAAGCCTCATGAATCATGTCTTCCGTCCTTTTCTCTGTCATTTTGTATCAGTTTTCTTTGATGATATCCTAATATATAGAAAAACCTGGACAAACCATCTTACTCATGTGGATCGAGTTCTCCATCTACTCTCTCAGCACAAATTTTTCCTGAAACAATCTAAATGTGCTTTTGGTGCCTCAGAAGTAGAATACTTGGGTCATCTGGTTGGCAAGGATGGCGTTAAGGTGGATCCAAAAAAGATTGAAGCTATGCAAGAATGGCCACACCCAAAGACTCTCAAAAGCTTGCATGGATTTCTGGTCTTAACCGGGTATTATCACAAGTTTGTTAAGAATTATGGCAAGATTGCAACACCTCTCACGACTCTCCTCAAAAAGAACTCTTTCACTTGGAATCTAGCCACTGCTCAAGATTTTCAAACCTTGAAGATGACCATGTGCACCACTTCGGTTCTGGCCCTTCTTGATTTCACAAATACCTTTGTGTTGTAATGTGATGCCTCAGGGAAAGGAATCGGTGCTGTCCTTATGTAAGAGGGTCAACCTTTGGCCTTCACCAGCAGACAACTATCTGAAAGGAATCTGGGCAAACCCATCTATGAAAAGGAAATGTTGGCTATTCTACATGCCATTGATCTGTGGCACCCTTATCTCTTGGGGAAACGTTTCCAAATTAAGATAGACCATCAAAGCCTCAAGTACTTTTTGGAACAATGCATTTCCTCCCCGGAGCAACAAAAATGGGTGACTAAGCTCTTTGGATATGATTATGAGATCATTTACAAGAAGGGAAAAGACAATGTGGTGGTAGATGCACTGCCCTGAAAATATGAAGAAGAAGGATCCCTTTTTTCTCTTTTCTTCATTGTACCAGATTGGCTCCAAGCTGTGCGCCAGGAATGGCTACAAGATCCCAAAAGTTCGCATCTGATCCAACAATTGTCGACCAATGCTCCAACTTCCCCATGGTACTCTTGGCTCCAGGATGAGCTTCGATACAAAGGCCATTTGTAGTTAAGTAAACAATCAAAGCTTAAATCCATGGTACTTTCTGAGCTTCATGCTACACCCACAACGAGGCACTCCGGGTTCACCAAAACCTATGATAGGGTCAAACGTTCTTTCTTCTGGGATGGTATGAAACATGACATCCATAATTTTTTCACTGAATGTAAGGTGTGTCAACGCAACAAGGGAGAAACAATCAAATATCCAGGCACACTACAACCGCTTCTGATTCCACCTGCTATTTGGAAGGATATCTCTATGGAATTTATTACCGGCTTACCCAAATTGGGAAATAAATCAGTCATAATGGTGGTTGTGGATCGCCTTTCCAAGTATGCTCATTTCTGTGCTCTTCAACACCCCTTTAGTGCATCCATGGTGGCTCAAATTTTCATGGACCAGGTCTTCAAGATTCATGGCATGCCACACTCTATTGTTTCTGATCGTGACCCAACTTTCACAAGAATTTTTTGGCAAGAACTATTTAAGCTATAGGGCACCCAAATGCATCTAAGCATAGCTTATCATCCCCAGACTGATGGTCAAACGGAAGTTGTCAACAAGTGTTTGGAAATATATCTAAGGTATTTTGCCTTTGAAAAGAAAAATCAGTGGGCTCAATGGTTACCCCTAGCTGAATGGCGTGACTGATGGTCAAACGGAAGTTGTCAGCAAATGTTTGGAAACATATCTAATGTATTTTTCCTATGAAAAGAAAACCGGGTGGCCTTACTGGTTACACCTATTGAATGGTGGTACAACACTTCCTACCATACAACTACACACATGACTCCTCTTGAACTGTAATGGGATGTAATCCCCTTCAGCTCTCTATATACTTACTGGTTCTCGGTTTTGTAAGGTTGACCAAACTTTTACAGCTCGAGAGGATATTCTTCAGACTCTTAAAGAGAACTTGGTCATGGCACATAACGCATGAAGCAACAAGCAACTCAAGGTCACTCTGAACGCCAATTTACAGAATGGGATCAGGTGTTTCGCGAATCAGAACGCTGTAAGCAAACTTCCTCAAGGCCGAAATGTCGGCTAGCAACTAATTTTATGGTCCTTATACAGTTCTCATGCGCGTGGGACAGGTTTCCTATAAATTATATTTTCTTAGTCATTCGAAGCTACATCCTGGGTTTCATGTTTCATGTTTTAAAGAAGGTGATTGGAACTAGGTTCCAACTTCAAACCAACCTTCCCAAGTTAGCTAAAGAATGATCCATTTGACTACAGCCAGAAGCATTTTTGGGCCAGCGTGAGCATCGCCTATGTCAAACAACCATCAAGGAAGTTCTAGTCCGTTGGAAAGATACAACTCCAGATGCTACCTGGGAACCAACCACCATTCTACAAGAACAGTTTCCACATCAAGCCTTGAGGACAAGGTTGTTTTTAAGGGGGCCACATGTTAGGTCCTAATCCACACATAGGTAGATCAATATATTCTGATGTAACAGCTAGTCAATATTAATAAGTACTTTCAATAAAATATAATATATGGAATAAGGCGGATGTAAGAAGACCTAATAGAAGCTTCCGCTTCTAGAAGGATCTTCCTCTAGATGCTTCTCTTGATAGACATATTTAGTATAAATAAGGGTCGAGGGTATGAAAACCCTATCTTGGAGATTATTGTAACAAAGTTTTGCTCGACTGGAGGTTTCCCCCTCAAAGAGGCCCATGAACATTTCTTTCTGAATCAAAGTGTTATTTCTGTTGTTGTTCTTATATCATTTATGTGTTATTGTGGAGATTATGCTGGTTATATTGCTGTTATTCTACCATTTCTAGCATTTTATTTTTGTTCTGCATACATTTTATATATGGTATATTACAACCATCGGTGGGTCAACTAGAAGATTAGCAATTTATCTTTGCAGTGAATTTCTTAGTTGATTTTGATTCTTTTGGTGTGGGATGAGTGACATGAGAGTCTTAAAACTTATTTCCTTCCCTCTACTATTATCATAGGCCAATTAGACAGTGAAATCCATAGAGGAATAATTATGGTTGGATGGAAAATTGCTCATGCTCAATTAGTTTCTTGGATAAGCTTATTGATAAGATACATGCTTTGTCTATGTTATGGAAATTCCCTATATTCCATGTATGTGTTGACGATTAATCTATATTTTCTTACTAGTAAAGGAATGGAGTTCTTGTTAAGAATAGTTTTGCTACCTGTGAAATAAACAATGATCTATAGAGTTTGTATTATATGTCTCTTCTTTAATTCAAATCATTCCTTAACCTGAAATTGCTTGAATTCTTACTGAACTGGTTCATGAGGATAATGCTAGTTTTCATCATTTGATTATTAATGGAGGCCTATTTTTGCAAGTTATCAACCTTTACTTTATTGATGTTTGACTACATGCCTAGATATGCAATTATATTGGTTATTCTTTGGTATAGATATATTGATCAAAGAATTGAGGAAACCTAGATTTTGGGGATGCTTGCTTCTAATTTAGTTTGTCAATGAAGGTTGACAAACACAAAATACTGTTAAATTGGAAAAACTGAGGAGGAAAAGAACATAAGACAAAATTTACAAATATTCCATAAGAAAATATTGAAATAACCATAATATAATAAACTCAAGTAGTTTGGATTGCTCAAGAACTTGTAGGTGATAATACTTGTTCTTCCTTATCAATGGTTTAATTTTGAAAATATAAATTCAACCATCCAAAATTGCCTATAATTTACCATCTTCTGTATGATTGTAGGCTACTTCAAGTAAATGGATATGGCCTATTTAGGCTTCAAGTATTACAAATAAAGATGCCCTTTGTCTTCACATAAATAGGGTAAATGCATGGATAACTATAGACAATTGCATTGTAAATTGTAGGCTAGTTACTAGAAAATGCATTGGAACAAAAATAACATTAAAAACTATGGAAATATCTCTTTCTCATAATCATATAGCATAATATATGTAATAAGCTTGGAACACATGGATTCCATGAACAATAATGAAGTGCAGCCCTGTAAATACTTTTTTAAGAAACAAATCCTTTAGATGGAGGATTTTCAATTCTACTCTCTTCTTAGAAAATCAAATTAAATATGGTAGTTCATTACCCTTGTGGAAATTACTTTCTAGTATTGATCTCTCCATGCAAAATTGATTTGGGATGGGAAAATCATTGCTACTATAAGCATGCATTTTCTAAGTTAAAATTATACTGTAAACATTTTTTCAAGGAAATGTCATTTCCTTTATGGTCATTAATAGATAATTTGGATATTTTTAGTAAAAACATTTTTGTGGTGAGAAAAATAACTTCCTCTTAGAATTAATGCTTAGTTTAGATTCGGTTTGGGTTTTTTATATATAGTTGAGATATTCTCTCAACCTCTCTCTCCAAGTTTGGAATAAGTTGGATCTCACAACACCTATATAATGTATTGTATTTGAGTTTGAATGAGCAATAATAAAATGTGTGTCTTGTGCGTGCAATATTTTTCTAAGTTGGTAAAATAGCTAGTTTATCTAGGTGTAACTCCCTCATGGGAGGGCCCAGGAATATGTGAGAGGTGATATTTTCCTATATATTTTTTTGTGTGTTGGTATTGTGAATACAGATTGAAGAAGTCCCACCAGCCTGAGCTATGTGTTGTTGTCTCCATACCCACGAGAAGCGAATCACTGCATTTTGAATACTAGATGTCCTCGCGTGAGGTTGTTGCAAAAGAGAGAAGTTTGATACACTATGGATGAATTTTTCATATACGAGTGTCACTTATTGCGTGATAAGAACCATGGGTATACTCGACCAGATTTGGGAACGCTCTTTGGCATCTTCCTGGAGGCATTAATTGCCAACGTATATCGCAAGTTAAGGTCTTTTTTCACCTTTCTCCCATGGGAGGTCCAAATCCTTGCAATCCACTTGCATAGGGATTTCCAAAAATATCTTACCACACACACATGGAAATAGAGGCTGCCAATATCAAGGGTTCTATTCAATGGATCGTTGACACCTACTTTCATAGGGAATATTTAGACCACGAATCTATCAAGCCATCGTTGCAGCTCATGAATCCACTTTTAAAACTAGTGATCCAGGTGGAAATCGATTTCCACCCACCTATTCCACTAGCTCAAAACATGGGTTTCCACCTTGGCATTTTTTCTACAAATTTTTTGGTCCTAAACTTTCAGGGTCGTTTTGAGGCCCTAAACAACATTTTTTTGGGCCCGCCATAATCACACTATAGGATTTAGCCAAAGTGTGATGGAAACATGTGTAGTCCTCGAATATACCTTTCCAACGAGCTATCATGCGCCCCAAAAAAATATCATTTGGAAAATTTATGCCCTTGGGAAGTTGACGTATCAACTACGCCCCATCAGGGCCCGCAAAACTTTTGGCGTTCCATCTTCCCGGGTTAGGGTTTGAGATTTTATTTATGTTAAAAAGGAATCTAGAGCCTCATTGAAAAAACCATCATCTTCTTGCGAATGAGCATAACCATCACATCTATTCTCAAAGATAATATGCCACCATTCTAGTGAGTGCATTCACTCTATATTTTTACAATTTATGTACATTTATTTCATTAATAAAAATTGTGCATTAATGTATCTTTGTGTTTATTGCAATATCTCTATATATTTCATTTTTATATTTCCGCCTTCATTTCATTCCCAAAATAATTTGGATTCGTGGTATCAGAGCATGCTACTCGTTTTTGTTTCTTAGTGCATGTCCCCGATGAGGTCATGGTATAGAGAGTTGGGTCTTGAGCTATTTTATCTTGAGGACAACCACTCTCTCCATACCAAGAGCCTACCATGGTGGAAGAGAAGAGAGACACGGGAGAAAAATATACCATCAAGTGGTTTCTCGCAGAAGCCCTCGTGCAACAAAGGAACAAGATATTGGATATTTTTTCCCAAATCCTTCAACAACTACCAACAATAGAAAGTGCATATTCATCAAGAAATCGCTTTGGATATGCTGCCCCAGTAAAGATACAAGTCAATTTTGATATTCCCATATTTGAAGGTCAGATTGATGTGGATTCTTTGGAAAAATGGTTAAATTTGCTAGAAGGTTATTTCTCCGTTCACAATTTTTGTCATAGAGAAAAGATCACCTTTGTGCTCCTTAAGGATCTCCCTCATGTAAAACATTGGTGGGAAACTTACTGGGAGAAAAAATTCACAGAGGAGTCTGTAATATTTGAGGTCGAGCCCACTTGGTATCTTTTTATGGATGCATTCAAGGAGAAATATTATCCTGTGGGAAACTATGATGACTGGTACATAAGATGGACCGCGCTACATCAAGAGAGGGTCCAAACAGTATCAAAGTTCACAAATAACTTCCATACCTTGCACATAAAGATGGGTATCAAATACTTCGAGTGACATCTTGTTCTAAAATACCATGGGGCTCTACACAAGGTACATCCAAATCGAAATGGAGTTTTTAGACATCTTATCATTGGGAGTAGCTTATTGATATGATGTCAAAATCGAGTAGAAAGTTAAGCACTAGAACAAGCGATAATTTTGATTTGAAAATCCACAACAACTAAAGTATGGTAAAGGAAACCCTAATATAAAGAATATCCAACCTCAAGACAACCAATCCAAGCCTAAGAAAAAGAATACCAATGAGAAGATTAATAAGGACACTAGGAAGTGGTGCAGACTTCCAAAACATCCCTTGGCACAACACTGATGAATGTCGCTCGAAACAATCATTGGTATCCAAGCTCCAAGAAACAAAATTGGTCCCTGAATTAGACTAAGATTCAAACAATAATAAAATGAAACAGATAATTGATGCATAACCCACTTCCATTGTCGCAACTGCAACAATCCAACCAGAAGAAACAAAGGATTTTGAGGATGGGGGTCTCCTTTTCCATTCACATTTGGGGGTGAAGGGGACCCCACTACATTTTGTTATTGATAGTGGAAGCCAGAAGAACCTCATCTTAGCATAGGTCTTCAAGCACTTGGATTTTCCAACAACACCACACCCGCATCCATACAAAATCAGATGGATTTTCCAGGGACAAGATCTTCATGTCAGCCAACAATGTCACCTATCATATGACATCAAGCCATTCAAGGATGAGGTACTATGTGATGTTTCCCCACTGGAAGTTTGTGATGTTATTCTAGGCCAGCCATATATGTGGAAGTGTCATGTTGTTTATGAGTCTCGACACCATAGCATCATTGTTGTTAGAAAAATAGGATCATAGAGCAATAAAATAAAACAAATGTGGAAATAAAACATAGAAGATACACAATATAATAGAGACACACATATACGTGGTTCACCCAGTGTGGGATACGTCCACCAGAGAAATTTCTAGGTCCTTCCTTTATTATTATCCAACAAAATGAAGAAATATCAGTGTGGTATCTTCTCTTGTAGAAGCTAAAGAGATAGAAGAGTCAGTATTACCAGTACATAAATACAATGTACCTACCTTCTCTCCTTTTGCTATCACCATTGATACTTTGGTGACCTTCCGTACCTTATCTATAAATATGGATATACAACCTTCACTTTCCAACTGCCCCATTGAAATTAGATTTTTCCTTAGAACTGGAACATGTCTTACCTCTTTCAAAAACCATTGGTTTCCATTACTTTGCTTTATTTTTACCTTTATGATTCCAACAGTTTTGCATGGTGCATCATCACCCAAATGAACCTGTCCAAAATCACCTTGAACATAATATAGAAAATGTTTTCTATGGGGTGTGGCATGAAATGAAGCCCCTGAATCTACTACCCAAGAGTCATAAATATTATTTACATAAAGAATCAAAGCATCTTGTAACACATCACCTGTTACATTTGCTTCCTGATTTTTCTTCTGCTGTCCATCTCTTTGTTTCTTTTGAGCTCTATAGTCTTTCTTCAGATGTCCTTTCTTCCCACAATTACAACACTCTATCTTTCCCAATATGGATTTGGATCTTCCCTTCCTAGAATTCTTGCGGTTTCTTGGGCCCTTTCCTCTATCTTTTTGTCTTCCCCCGTTCTCCATGTTTAACGCATTACCTGATGTCTCACTTGTGATTTTCCATCACATTTCCTCACTAAGGATAATACCAACAACATCATCAAATTTTAAAGTGTTTGAACCAGAGACAGTTTTACTTACATCAATGACAAAGATGTTCCATCTTTATGGAAATGAGCACACGATTAGAATATCCCTTACCTCATCATCAAAGTCCACTTTTACAAAACTTAGCTGATTAGTAACCATATTAAATTCATTTAAATGATCTAAAACATAACCAACTTTTGATATATTCATATTAAATAATATCTTCATTAGAAATACCTTATTGGACATCAAGGGTTTTTCATACAATTTAGCCAATGCGTCCATCATCTCCTTCATTGTATTTTCTTTTGAAATATTGAACTCCACCGACACTGCCAGGCTCAACCATATTGTTCCTAGAGAATTTCTGTCAAGAATATCTCATTCTTCATCCTTCATGGCCATCAAATTCTTTGCTATTCCACCCAATGGTAGGAATATACCCTTCTTATATAAATAATCTTCCATCCGCATCTTCCATAACTCATAGTTTTGGCCATTAAATTTCTCGACCCTAAACTTTCCATCTTCCCCCATTTCTCCCACTCGAACTAGGAACCCTATTTTCCTATGAGTTACCTTTCTCTCTAATACCTGTTGTTATAAAAATAGGATCACAAAGAAACAAAATAAATAAACGAAGAAATAAAACACATAATATACACAATATAATAGAGACATAGATATACGTGGTTCACCTAGTGTGGGCTATGTACACCAGAGAAATTGCCAGGTACTTCCTTTATTATTATCCAAAAAAATGAATGGATACAACCTACAACATACCCATCATAACTTCCTCTTCTTTCTCTCACAGTATCCTCACTCAGAATACAATATTCGTGATGATACATAACCACAATACATTTCCCTCATAAAAGAGGGTTTCCTTCTAGGGAAAAAAACCCTAACATAACTTTTACTGTCAGATATACGACCTTATAATGAATGGTCCATATTTAATATGAAATTACAATATACATTTACAAGGAAAATTTTCCTTCGGGATCTTCGCCCCCGAACCCCCACTGGGGGCTTGCTTTCCCCCAAACCCCCTAGGGGAAGCCCCCCCTTTCACTCCCATGCGTGGATGAGTGTACATTATTTTGGGGTGTAAAGTCTTCATGGGGTATAAAAATGGTTGAAAACAAAGACCTATGAATAAAGAAGATAATCAGGCTCCACAACCAACAAATGTTACTCTGGGAGGTTAGCTCTATAGGATACCAGAGGTAGTTCCAACTATTGTCCTGACATAAAAGTGCCAAAAATTAATCTCTCATACCGCAAAGTTTATCCTCTTCATGATCTGTTGAGAAGAGAAGGACAATGAAATCATTGCAACCTCATCCCAAGACCCTTCTATCCAACTAAGGAAGACTAGCCAGATTGTAGAAGAGCACCAAGATATTCTTACTGCACCTACATGGGTTCGTCCACACTATCTAGTCAAGTGAAATTATAAAAAATAACTTCATGCTATTCATGATGTATGTTCACTGACATAGTCCTCCCACACTCTAACTGATGATTCAACTATGTCGGTTGAACAGATCCAACCCCTCCAACAACAGATTCATAACAACCTTCAATAAGCTAATCAGGACAACTTCTTCAACAAGGAAAAAAACTCACCAAGGTTCAAATTCAACAAAAGATTCCCTAAGAACTTGATGCAATAGAGACCATTACTTCCTAAGGGGGGAATAATGATCCACAGTGTTGTATCTTCTCTTGTAGAATCTAAAGAGATAGAAGAGTCAGTATTACCAATACATAAATACCATGTACCTACCTTCTCTCCTTTTGCTATCACCAATGATCCTTTGGTGACCTTCCACACCTTATCTATAAATATGGATATAAAACCTTCACTTTCCAACTGCCCTATTGAAATTAGATTTTTCCTTAGAACTGGAACATGTCTTACCTCTTTCAACAACCATTGGTTTCCATTGCTTTGCTTTAT